>JANTQF010000152.1:0-81194 GCA_032988165.1 Emmonsiellopsis sp. PD_33 | reverse complement strand
CGTTCCGCTCATGTCTGCTTCGTGCACACCGCGTGTCTCTTGTCGCTCGTCGGGCGCGCGTCGTGTCGTTGTCGGCTCGGCGCCGCGTGCCCGCCGGGCCGTGTCCGACACGCTGGCCCGAGAGGAGGGTGGGGGGGTGGCGGGGGGGGGGGGTCGGGGTATTATCCACATAAATGGATAAACATGTACAGTACAGGTGCCGACATTCTGATAAATGGGGCGAGGTATTTAAGGAGAGGGATAGGAAGGCAATATGTAAAGGGTAAAGTAATATGACACGGGACGGCGATTGAAAAGTGACAAAAAGAAAAAAGGGGATCGGAAATGTACTGATGAGACGATATAAACCGTGCAAGTCCTTGAAGGGAATGAAAGGAGGCAAGAGATAGAACTTTTCAAGTCCTCGTCCCCCGCCTCCTCAAGCCAAACTCCTGCTCCTGCAGCTCCCGAATCAACCTCAGACTTTCCGGGTCCGCATCTGGCTCGGAGAAGCTACCTCCTCGATCATGCTTCGCCGATTTGGTGCTGCGGTGCGGAGAGGTCGGAGAGATGTGGTGGCTGCTGGAATGATGGCTTCCTTCACGTCCTTCACGCTTTTTATCAACAGGAGTAATATGCTGTTGTTTCTTTTCGTGTTTTGAGGGGACGGATGATGATTGTGATGCATGTACATTGGCGCGATGCGACGAGGTCGGACGCGACGAAGGCTTTTTTACAGAAGAAGATGGGACGGGGACTGACAGGTCTGAAGGGGCAACCCCCGAAGGGCGTGACAGCGCCTTGCGATTGGATTCCGCAGCTGGCTCCAAACGAGGCTGGCGGGAAGAATGGCGGGAGGTAGATGTGGGGGTGTGGATGGCCGTGGAGCGTTCGCCATTCTGGTCGGTTTTCGCTCCATCCATCCGATTGGCTTCGACATCCATGTCGTCCGCGAGTGACGTAGGGGGTGAAACGAGACTGCTTGCGGGGGCGGTTGCTGTAGGCAAAGACGGAACCTCCGAAGCAGGTACGAGATCCGCTTTCTGTGTGGGAGGTGAGGCGTAAGATGTTTGGCTTAGGGGGCGGTCGTTGGCCGCAGCTTTGTCGGTGGGTACACCCTGGCCATTTGCGCGCGGTTGTACAATCTCACCGTCAAAGTCTTGATCAGCACCAATCGGAGATGCAGTCGATGTATCAAAATGGATAGGTTCTGGCCTGAGCCGTTTGCTTAGAGTAGGAGATAGGTTTTCATCACTGGAACGGGGTCGCTTGGCTGAGGTCGCGGCTCTAGGCTTGGAACGTTCTTGAGCTTTGACGGGGTCGATCCGGCCATTTTCGTCATGAATACAACGGCGCTATTAAGAGTTAGGATATGATGGGCAGTTGGAATAATATGAAGAGGAACATGGAAATAAGGACTTACCTTGCTCTTCCGACACTCGTCACAAGCTTTGCTTCGACCCTTTTTACCATTTGAAGAATTCGGGCTAAGCCCCTTCGTCTTGTTTAGGTTGGTCTGGGGTGTCATCAAAACAGCGGAATCTTCAGCAAACATCGACTCCTGCTCGGCCATTCTATCCCGCTTCAAGTGTTCTTTGGTTTCATCGGTATACGCAGCTGTATCTCTGCCGTTCAAGGATTGTTTCCTCGATATCGATGGGGACGTTACGCTTTCATGATTATTTTCATCCTTGTGTCGACAGCGGATACGTCTCTTGCGGCAAGCATCACAAGCAACCCGCTTTGGGCCTAGGCCTGTCGGTTTCGGCATGGATCGCGATTTAGGGGGATTTTCCTCCTTCAAATTGGCAACGGATGCCTTTCGTTTGGGCGGGGCGGGTGTTCCGCTTATCGATGCAACGCTGGAGCTAGTGTTGGAAACACCATTTGCATTTTCCGAAGACTGATCTGACGGCCGTCTGCTGCTCTGTGATTCTGAACTGACTTGTGGGCTTTCAGCGATGTGGCGTTGCGAACGGCGACTTGGTCTGCCAGCGGGTTTGCGGTCTGACATCTCGACTTTGACGTCAAGCGATATTGCACCAGGGCGGGTCCACTTCGCGGCATGCTCATTGCCTCGCTTCCATGCTATCCATACACCGAATTTCCTGATGATATCGACTGGATCTCCTTGTAGTTTAGGGATGGATCGCTTCACCGCATTCCTAGTCTCAGTCGTAACACCATCAACCATATATCCTCCAGCAATCAAGGCGGTCCTCAATAGGTATTTTGCTAGTTCCGGGAGGCCATCCAGTTCGGCTTGGGAGTAGAATCGAGAGTTGTAATACTCCGTGCCGGGCTCGGCATCAACACTGCGATCCCCAAATTCGTAATAAACGGGGAACTCGCGGTAAAAACGGTAGTTTTCATCGCGGGCAAACGATTCTGCGACGTTCTGAGGGATCGGGTCTTCGTCGAGATACTTTATTGCGGTATGCCACAGTATCTTCTGGAAGAACGGATATCGGAACTTTTTAGGCACTTTGGTATCCTTCTCAATTTTGGCGACTTTGATCTGCATGCCGTAGTTCATCCTTGTGAGAAAGTTTCCTCCAATGACAAGGCTGTCTTCTGGAGTCCAAACAGCATGGATCCAACCGGATGGAATCAACATCGTGTCTCCCGCGGAAAGGTCAACCCGATAACATTCCTTTGTTTGGTCCCCTAGAAAAGTAGTGTCCTGAGCAGCGGAATTGCACCAGTCCTCGTACTTTTTTAGATGTTTGTCCTTGGGAGGAATGAAGAAGAATGTCTTGCTGCCTTTTAGAATATGATAGTAGACAGATGAACCCCCGAAATCAATATGGAAATCGGTGTAGCAATCTGCAACAGACATCAAACAATAGAACTGAACTTTCGGGATATCGCCAATAGCTTGCAGCTCGGCTGGCCACACAGAATCTTGGAGGTCGAGGTCACGGACTATTTTGGGTCGCCGAATCAATCGTCCCAGTGGACATTGTGAGACCTCGAGGCTGATAACATTGCGAACGACCTTGGCAGCACTATCATCGTAATAGTAGTCCACCCACTTTCGCATATTCCATTTCTTGTCTTCCCCTTGCTGTGATTTGACGTCGATAACTTCAACCCGTTCTTCCGGTCCATAGAGTTCACCGACATCCCGTACAGTAAGACCTTCGGGGATGACCATATCCAATTCATCTTGGCCACAGTCTATTACCTCCTCCCTACTGTCTATCATCTCGTCAAATTCCTCTTGAGTGGTAGCTTCACGCGTATCTTCCTGGGGTGTACGCATATTCCAGGACGCTGGAATAACTATAGGCTCAATCATCCCGACCCCCCGCTCAAAATATTCGGCGGTGACTAGTTCCGGACGTAGGCGGGCAAAGTGGTCCGGCAAGAATGTGATTTTCCCGTCCTTTATGGGTTGGATGTAGTGATGCTCGGGCGTTTCCGTGGACGACATTACAAAACCTTGATTTAGGCCTGCGTAGTCGATAGCGGTTCGAGCTCGGGATGATTTGCGAACGAAGGTGGTAGGGCCATGGATAGGGCGGCATCCGCGGCAGATAAACTTGTCAACTGTCCTCGTTTCGCGGTCACTTTTGAATCCTGCGCAAACGATGTGGAACCACCGCATGCACCCATCACAATTTATCCAGGTCACGGCTTCCTGGTCCTCGCCATTCACAGTGATGCGATCTAGGTTGCAGGACGCGCATCTTGCTTGACTTGACTGGTCGTAGTCCTCGTCCTCGTCAGCGTCCTCATCTTTGAGATTAGACGAAGGGACGCTTTTGCGACGCTGCCGCGGCACCTTGGCGGGTGGCTTCAGTGGTTGAGTCGCCCCATTTGCTTGAAGAGTCTTGTCCTTTTCAGCCGCAGTGTTTTGAACGCGATTAGGTTCGTCATCAAAAACAGGACCCATTAATGGAGGCAACGGCGAAGCAGCGGAAATGAAGCCATTCATGGCCGGTCTCCCAGTAAGCGCGGAGCCATCTGACCGCGACCGGATGCGAGGGGCAGCGCCGTTGCTCCCAAAGAAAGCGGATGATGACTTAGTCTCGGCGCTGATATTCCAATTCTTGTTCCATAGACCAGTAGTATCCGGGGCCCATCTAACCGCTGTGTCCTGATCGTTATAGCCCTGATCCGCCACAGGCAGCTGAGGTCTCGAGATATCGGCGAGGGGAGGAAAATTGCTAGGTCTCGCGAAGTTGAGCAGTAGTTCCGCATCAGTCTTCATGCTATCGAGGGTAGAGACGTGACTGGTGGCCGGCCTCGCGCCAGATTTGGGCCAGGTTGGCGAAGGCGCTTTCTCCGACCGCGCTCGTTTCGATGGGCGTTCCGATTCGCCGTTGGCGGCGGGCGGCTGGGGCGCCATAACGGGACCACCAACAGCGGCGGGCTCATCGTATGGAAGGGGCGCAAAGGTAGGGCTCGTCGCGAGAGCAATGGTTGCGAGCGTATCGATGGTTGAACCGGACCGTGAGTGGCCGATTTTGCTCGGAGGGTTTGAGCGGCTTGGTGAGGCGGGATGGGGTGCTCTACCGTTCTGAAAATCATCCCACGCAGGGTTTATCTGAGTCTCTTTCTGCCCAAAGGCATCGTATCTGGGCTGGGGATGGGTGGAAGGAGGAATGCGGATAGGGACGGGGTCGAGCACTTCGCGCGGTGAAAGCGGCTCGACGGCATGGCGCGGTGGGGAGGGGGTGCGATAGCGCGACGGACGCAGGCTGGAGGGGTTCCGGAAGGAGATAGAGTTCGCCATGAGGGCTATTGGCGATGGCGAGACGCCAGGAGGGGGTCGAGCAGTCGGATGGTTGCTGTCAGTTCGCGTCGATGGCAGCAAAGGCGGGGAAGGGCAGTGTTGACCACACGTCCTAGCAGCAGACGGCAAGGAATGCGCGACGATGCATTCCTGGCGGATCCGAAAGTACGCGGGGGGCGGGGAGGGCGAGATGGAGAGTCAGAGGCTGGCGGCAGAGGAGGAGGGTTGATGGAGGGCGCAATGAGGAGGAGGAGAGGAGAGGAGGAGAGGAGGGCGACTGGGGTGGAACTGGCTCCGAAGGCCGTTGTCCGCAACAGAGGCTAAGCGAAACGGGCGGCTGTCTGGCTGGCGGCCGGTGGTGAAGTCGCCCAGGCAGAGCTCGTATCAACCATAGACGGAGGCCATACAGCAGGAGACAGCAGTGGTCGAGGGGGGTGTGGTGGAAGCGGGCGGGCTGAGGCGAGGCGAGAGAAGAGAAATTGACGAGGTGAGGTGGAGAGCGACGACGGGAGGAGGTGAGCCCGCCGTATTGCTGATACCGCCGCGGTACGACCCCCGCCGCGAAAGTGGCCATGCATACGGTATTACCGTTACCGCCCGTCCCCCCCAGCAGCCGCGCATATACTTTCTGATATCAGTTTGTCCCCGGCGTGCGCGCAAGACTCTTCTCTGCTTACTGGGCTGGCTTTTCTAATCTACAGCCGGCTTCTACGTCCGCTACATCTACTCCGCGACATATCCCTCTCTCGCACAGCCCCAGAGTTTGCCATTCACCCCCAGTACACTCGGCATCTATCCAAGATATCAACAAGCTAACCAACCCAAATGACTACAGGCCAAGCCGTGAAACTGCAGCTATTACCAAACGGGGTCCCGAAATACGATATGAGTGTCCGCCATGACAAGCAGCGGAGAAAGTGTTGCTTGTTCCGCGTTATCCTGCCTCTCGATCGTTGCGGCAACCAAGCGCCGTGGCAATATGCGCGAGTCTGCCAACGGAGTCGCGGGTAGCTTGAGGGAGGCAAAGACAGTATATGGGCACGTAGGCGTGGCACGTAGGCGTATGGGGATAAACGGCTCGTGGCAGGACGGAAGGTATTCGTAGGTCTGGAATGCGCCGTTGGAGAGGAAGGATATGTCTATACAGACAGATGCCAGTTTCCTAGCTTCCCGTTATCTGGGCCAGGTAGATAGTCAATTCATCAAGACAGGCCCATTGCATTGAGCTTGGTTGGTAGCAAAATGACAGTCACCGTGCCCGGAGGAGGAGGGTCGAGAGCAGTTGGCGTATTGCGGGGGAGGGGGAGGCTGTGGGCGGAGCAGTCAGAACGGCATCTAGGATGGTTAGCAGAGGTCTCTGGCAACATGGAATTGCACATCCCGAAGCACACGGGCAGACAACATCGAGTTGAAGCGGCTCGGATATGCCTTCATTTCTGCTGGTGGGATTTCACCCCAGATGTGAGAAGGAAAAGCCCTATCGAGCTAAACAAACAAACATCGCCTTAGTCATGGACAGCTCCGGACGCTAAACATGCAGTTCTCCAGCCGGGCAACCGCCCCATTGGACCTTGACGAGATGCATGGTAGAAGATTGCATAGCAGACAGTTTTGGAACGGAGCTTCGGTGACGGCGGTGTCGATTGTTTGGCACCGCGGATGTTCTAACTACTCGATGGTTCTAGGCTATAGTATATTTCTACTTTGTTGCTGTGTGGGTAACCCGCCAATGCTACCAAGCCCTATCCCATTGCTCTCAATGCTCTGTCTGATCAGGGTCATACAATCCAGTTTGCTTGAGTTTTTGTTATGAGAGCCTTTTACCACATCTCAAGGGGAGATCTGCCCACCCAGACTGGATTACAGGGACTCAAACCCTCCACTGCTCCTCTTTTGATCTTACTTTACAGCTTGATTTTTAGTTAGAAATCCTAACTCTTGATACAGTTAGTCTAGTGATCCTCTCTTTCATAAGGGATGAGACCTGTCTCCAATGTGCCCTGTCATGTAAGCCTTATACCACTTCTAGCTCTAAAGGCTGGCATTAACACTTCTGAGGGAATCTAGCTTTTTAGCTCAGCATACTCATACTTATTCCCATGCTATTTGCTTACACCCCCAGGAGAACCAGACATTCTGATCCTCTCTTGAGGTGTATGTGTTTTGAATCCTACTCTCACCTTCATGTAAAGATAGTGATCTTCTGATCCTTATCCTCATACAGCCTATCTATATATTAATATTACTCAGCCATTATATGCCTTTCCAGTATCCTCTTATAATAAGTTCTAATGACTCTTATACTCCATAGTCTATTC
Source organism: Emmonsiellopsis sp. PD_33 (assembly GCA_032988165.1). NCBI lineage: Eukaryota > Fungi > Ascomycota > Eurotiomycetes > Onygenales > Ajellomycetaceae > Emmonsiellopsis > Emmonsiellopsis sp. PD_33. The sequence goes on along the minus strand of JANTQF010000152.1, from coordinate 74,156 downwards.
AGCTTCTCTTATGAGAAGAATAGATATACCTTTTATAAGCATTAGATTACTAAGGAGTATATATACTACCATCTTTCCCTTTCAGGTACTATTAGTGGTCTGAGATATAGTATAGATATTACTATAACCTCATCTATAAATCTCAGAATTATAAGAGAAACTATAGTATCTAATCTTTACTAGATATTCTATACTTCCTTCTATATTTCTAGTGCTATAATGTAGTCTATCTATATGTACTTCTTATCAAAAGGAATATTATAAATAGAGTATCTTTATAGGTGAGACTCAATTCAATTTAAATTCATATCTATATAAACTTTTTGATGAAGGAGCTTTCAGATTAAATCATCATACTTTAGAGTACTTAAAAGTCCTCTTACTCTAACTTATATCTAGATAGGCATCACAGTGCTTTCCATTAGATACTTATAGACTATTACTAGCTTCAGTATCAAGTTCTCAAATTGCATCTCATGAAGCTTTCTTTGTAGAATGATATTATAAGCCTTATTGAAAGATACTTTTCTTATAATAGATCTCTTAATGAAATACTTCTACCTTAATATAGATATAAGTACATTAAAGTCTTAATTACTTTTCAGTAAATCTTATTAATCTTATAGAAATACTAGATATAGAGTATTCATCATTAAGATTATAGGGTTTCTTAGAACTTTCTATAGAAATAAAGGTTTATATTTTATAGAATTTTATATGTTCCCTATCTACCTAATCTTTATAATTTATATTTCATGTTATATTCTCAATATTCATTACTGAGCACCATCCTCATTTATAGACTTAATTAATAGGTGAAAGAATAATAATATATTAAGAATATTATCAGCTATTTTTAAATCCTCTAGAATTATTAATTTTCCTATATATTAAATGCCAACTAACTTCTTCTACTTCCCTCAGGCCAGTGTTGTTTTTTTTTGGGTTCGGGTTGAAAAACCGCCTTGGGCGCCTGCCTGAATGGGTTATCAGGTTGGGGGGGGTCAACCTGAAAAGCCTATTGTGGGTTGGCGCTAGTCCCAAATAGGCTTAGTGCCGGCCATATTAGGCTTAGCGCGTTCCAAATCTGGATTAGCGCGCCAAGGCCTGAGTGCACTAACCGCATTGGGACTGCGCTAAGCCTAATATGGCCGGCGCTAAGCCTATTTGGGACTAGTGCCAACCTGTTGGGTTTGAAAAAGCCTGTTGAGTTTGATGCCTCAGGCCTAACATAGAGCTTTTTTCTTTTCAGGTTTGAAACCTGGCAGGTTTGCAGGTTAGGTTTATAATATTACCTCAGACTCATTAGAGCTCTGATAGCATAGTATACTTACTAGAAAGCTACTAAACTTATAAATTAAAGATTATATTTAGATCTATCTCATTCCTACCTTCTACAGCTACTATAATTACCTTCTTTACAAGAAGAATTTAGAGCTGACCTAAGTAACCTCTAATTTAAGTAACTATAATGACTATAGATACATTTAAGATAGTCTTTATATTCATATAACTTAGATCTCTATACTTTACTTGAAGATATATCTAGTTATTACTAATTAGTTCACTGAATCTTTCATTTCAGACTATTTAGTAATATTATCTTTCTAGGCTTTTCTTTAGAGCTAATAGAATTTCCATGAATCTAGCAGTATATTAGATAAAAAATATTATAATAGAGTTAATGATTAGAATTCATCTCTTAATAGAGAGATAAAACTTTAACTATTTATCTATTCTTTCTCTTATCTTATCTACTAAGCTCTCTTAAAATAATATAAGATGCTCTATATCATTTAGATTAATTAATATACTAAGATGTAGATATCTATTTTTAGGGGTTCTAATAACTCTTGCTCTTAAGATAGCTAACTAGATATTTTTCATCATTATATATGATTTATCCTAGTTTATTTAGGCACTAAATGCTTTCCTATAGATATATAGTGTAATAAGAATGCAGTGCATAATAAGATTCATAGAAAAAGGCTTGATTCTCTTTAGAGTGTGGAGGCTCTATGATGTCTATACATTACTAGGGCTGTCAGAGCTGACTAAGCTACTACATGCTATAAAAGTGACATTGTGTGTGTAGCAAGTATTAGGGTATAGAAAAAGATTAATGTCCTCACTAACATATTAAGCAAACTAACTAACTTCATCTTGAGAGGTAGCATCTCCACATACAGAGGTAAAATAAGCAAAATAAAAATAAAACTACTTTATTAAATGGTGGCATCTCTACAGGTCAGAGGTATAAAAAGAGAACACTTGAAAAGAAACTTAGAATGCAGGATAGACAGGTGAGCACATATTAAATATGTTGATAATAATGTAGATAGTGTGGAAGATTTAAAAGGACAATTAGAATAGTAGCTACTTACTTACCTGAAAGTTTATATAGAGTTAGAATGATCATGATCTTTAGTTAGCTGATTCACACTATTCTTAACTTCTTAAGATACTCCTCTTTAATGTCATACTAGAGTTGACTTATAACTTTATCAACATCATTTTAGATTATCTCAGATAGGAAGATGTTCTTATTACCCTTCTACCATTCATTCTATAGCACTTTAATCTTTCATATTTAAATACTATTATGCTATTTGTTCATCACCTTGTAGTATTCATTATATATGCAGGTAAGATCTTACTTGTAGGCCAGTTACATTGCTTTTACCTCACATGTGAGATCTTCAAGGGAACTAAAATTCTCATTGAAATGAATAAACTGTTCCTATAGATGACATTCCAGACTGTTACAGAATTTCCATCCTGGGTAAATTGTATGTAGGTGGATGAAGATAGGCTCATTATTATTATATATCTCAGAGATGTTGCCTATCTTTCAATCTGTAATGTAATATAAAGAGATACTATCTATTATCATGTCTATCATTATTTTACATAGAGTGGGTTTGACAAGTTAGGATAGTACATTTAGAGTATTCTCTTTAATGTCTTATTCATGTTAAGGGGCTATCTATATCTTTAGCTCAGAGAAATGTAGAGTATTACCTGCTTTGAATGTTATAGAAGGTTAATTCTCTTTCTATTTGTTGTGCCTGCATTGAATTTCCTTCTTAAAGAGAATATTTCATTGTTTGTTAGTTCTCTGAATGAAGGTTTCTAGTTTATTTGTCTATATCTTCTGTCTGACCAGTGTGATGAGGAGCTTTGAGTTTGCCAATTAAATCTTATTCATTGATAATTTACTGTTTGTGATGATAATAGCTGCTAGTTTCTTGACTTCTATAGCCTCTATTCTCCCTTACTTGTGTAACATATCAAATATTGATTTGAAGTTTAGAGTGTTCTCTTTGTCTTGCTATAAGGAGATTTTACTATTATTATGATTATTATCATCATCTTAATCTGCATCTCTATTATTAATATCTATTATATCTTAATCACTATCTACAAATAGATTATCCTCTATATGTTTACTTTCATCCTCCTCTATTTCTGGTTCTAGTGGAGGTAGGGGCAGGCAAGCTTTATTTCAGATTTGACATTTATTCTATTAATGTTGCAAGGAGTCCAGTGTGGGCTACTATTATTATTTAACTTTTAATTTTCTGTTCTTTAAAGTTTCTAGGTCAGTAGCATTTTTTTTTTATTTTATTATTTTATCACTGTAGTCTGCAATCTCCATCTTCATGTCATATCTGAATAGCCCAAGGTAGTTAATAACTTCTTTAGTGGTCAAGGCAAATTTATTCTGTCTGAGTACTTGTATGCATCACTGCTGATATTTATCTCAAATGCTAAACTCAGTGAGATCTGAGTCACTATTTGATGGCTTACATTTAACTTTGAGGATTCTTAGATCATCATAATTATAATGAAACTTCTTGATGCAAAGGTCAGAGTATAATATCTTAATTATTTACCTCATACAGGTGCCTTCTACTTCTCTCTTAGTGTCTATGATACTATCTCATATGTCTTTATTAGTTATTTCAAGGTCATATATAGTTACCTGATAGAAAGAAGAGTAATATGTTAGAGCTAACACATTTATCCCCATTTAATACTATAGTTCTGACTTGATTCTATACTGTGGAAAACCTAACATATCAATGTAGTTCTTTGTCATTCCTTACTCATTACTATGCAGGATTCATATCCTTACTCTTTAATGTGAATACTTGATTCTAAATTCAAAGAGGTCTATATCACTGTCTGATGCTTTCAGGCCTGGAGGCAGTTAGCAGCAGCTGCAGTTATAATTCATCTTTAGTAGGTAAAGGTCAGGGTATATGATTATGACTATGCAGAGCATGCATTTATCTTTAAGTTCTTTAATTATGTTCATCAGGAGCAGCTGGATGTTAATATCTGAGATGTTAAACTATTATGAGGTAGCATCACAGTAGATTTATGGAGGTTTCAGAGCTGAAGTTCAAGTTGGTGATATATATAGGTTGAGTATCAGGTATTATGCTGTTTATTGAATCTCAATGTCCTGGTAAAAGTATTGCCTCTCTATTTGTACAATGTTACTATAATATATGGCATTAAAATTATGATAGAGGTCTTCAATATGTGTTAGTAGGTTGTTTGGATCTAAGTATTGAATCATCATAGAAGCAGTAATTTCTCTATAGTTATTTATCAATATAGATAGTTAGGGGTTAATGTAAGAGTTCTGTATGTTTATTTTGTATAATATGTTATTATAGTGAATAAAGAGAGTTTGAATATCATATGCTCATAATGAATCCATCATTGTGGTGACATCATCAGTATAAAGGGTGGCTATGTTTATTGTTTATATTCCTGAACACTTGATGCCTGTAGAGAATCCATATTTTATATTATATATACTTATGATAAAAATACTCATTTTCTTTATTTTCTTCAGTACCTTTACTTCTTAGAAGCTTTAGTAGGGTGTATTCTCTTATAGTTCTGAATGAGCTTCTTTAATCCCTTAGTATCCTTCTTGTTTATTTACTGGTCATCTTTCATAATATATTCTTTCCATCTGATTAGATATTAGATTCTTCCATATGAAAGCTATTTGTTTATAATCTTTTCTACTTCATAGATGGGTTTCTTGTTGTTGCCTACTAACTATACTAATAGTAGTTCAGAATGTTCACATTCATATGAATTCTTCACTTGTAGGAACAGCTTCAGCATAGCTATACTGATAACTGGATGTATTTGCATCATATATGGTAGCTCTAATTTGTAGGCAAGTGACTTAATACATTCAAGTACCCTGAAAGGGCCAGCAAACTAGTTGTTGTACTTACACATTATTTTTATTACTAATATCTCATAGCCATAGTGTAGGCAAAGAAGGACCCTATCCCCAACCTGGAAGTTCCTTTATTAGTGTCACTAGTTATAGTAGTTCTTAGTAATTATTGCTGCTTCATCTAGTGTCAGGGTAATATCTCATCTCATGCTGAAACCTTGCATCTGTGGTACTATTATGAGTGCTATGATTGGAGAATTTACTGACATTCCATATATAGCCTTATGAGCTAAGTAGCTCATTACTATAAAGTGAGAGGCATTATAATGGAAAGCAATCATCACAAGAGTATTAAGCCATCTAAATGAATTGTCTATTATCATAATGATATAGCATAGTGCAACTTGGATTATTTAGTTCATCTATTCACTTTAATCATTCATCTGCAGGTGATGTGCCATTAAGTATAGGAGTTGCATGTTGAGTAGGTGGAAAATCCCTTTCCATAGATTACTTAAGAACTTTGAATCTCTATTAGATATCATTCTTTATGATACTCTTCAGTTTATAAGTAGGAGATAGGTTAAGAGTACTCTTGCTCAGTTCTAGGCATTAAAATCCATTCAGTCAGATATAACCATTATTTACTTAGAGAATTTACATGTTATAGATATAGTAGCATCAAATTTACCATCAGGCAATATAAGTATGAAGTTAATTGTGATGGTGTCATGCAGAATGTTTATAGTAGTAATGAGTTAATATTATCTATATAGCTTGTATTATAAAGTCTGGTTCACTTTATACTCAGAGCAGTAGTTAATATAGGTCTGTAGTTTCAATATGCAGTGCTATATAGCAAAATTGTGGAGGTTCTGTAGAGTCTTATCATACTCTAAATGGTTCAGAATATGTGTGAGTTTGAAGATCTCCTTCTATAGACCTTTAGGAACATAAAGGCATTTAAAGTTATTATGTATATGATAAAGGCAGCCATCATCATCAAGTTTATATGATAGTTTAAATAGTTCCTTTACAGCTTCATTTCATCATATGATATTAATTATATGGGCAAGCTGTTATGCTCTCATACTAGTAATATATTATTCTGTCAGCCAGACATCCTGCAACTGCCTCATCAAACTTTGTCATATATATTGTCATATATCTCATCATAGAGTTCCACCCAGGCCTGGCTGAAGCACAGTGTCATAGATAGATCTAGTAGCTCCAGAAAGCTCCATATAGATAGCTACTGATCTCTCAGACTTGCTAGAGGTCAGCAATTTATTTACCAATTTACCTAACATTTAGAAATTCTCTTACCTATTTACCTATATATTCCTCTCTTCATGATATTAAGATATCTACCTCCTCTAGTCTAGTAAAGCTCTTATTGATAAACTCTACCTCTCTGAGCTCTGAATAGCCTAACCTACTTATTGGCTTCTCATTCCTTCTGAGCATCAACTGATATGGTGCCATCTCTATTCCTAATATAGTAGTATTATTACTTAGATATTAGAGTATGCTTACAATTCAAATTACTCTTCAGTTTACCTCAGATCAGCATTTATTAATATATCAAACTCTTTAAACTAATAAGCCATGAATACTCATGCTGAATCTGATGTCTCTCCTGATAATATATCTACCTCATTAGGAGATCATCAAACTCCTCTAGCCAACACTGAAGCAGGGACAGGGTGTGCGCATCAGGCAGCACCAAACAGGGCAGCAGCAAACACAAGAAAAGAATTGATATCAATGTTGAAGCAGAGGAATGTATTGGCAATCTATAGTATAAAATAACATAGTAATAGAATGATAAGGCAACACACAAAAGAAACAAAAGATCTATCTCAAAGAAGCATACACATGCATGAGAAATCCATGAATGAACAGATGAAGTCTCACAATGAAAGAAAAATATCTATCTTCATGGCTGTGCTTGATGGTGAAAAGCCTTGATGAAAAATTGACTCAACCCAATGGTGGATCCCCACCACATATCTCCTCTCCCCCTGATTTGCTGACCCAGTAAATAAAAGAATGGCTCAGTTTTGTGGTGAGGGCAGTGAATCTGAATATATTGTCCTGAAATCAATCTGCTCTGCAGTGAGGGCAGTGGCCCTGAATATGTGGTCTCAAAATCAATCTGACTATGTAGTCCCAAAGTCAGCCAATGAGTGGCTATGTGCTGTGTGTTGGATTGTCTGTTTGCAAGAAAGTGGCTGCATTGAGGCAGGGAGGCAGCCCAGAGATGGATGGGCAAGTCAGCAATGGTGAAGCCCCTCCTGGGCTGCAGTAGATGTGGCTGACATTCTTGGGCAGAGGCTCAGGCAGGATGGTTCATCAACAGCTTGAACCATGGAATTGTGGGGCAGTGGCCCTCATAGCTAGAGATAGAGATGGGAGCTGAAACAGGATCAGTGAGAGGTTTCTGGATGAGGGGAGGGCAGAGCACAGCCCTAGGATGTGTAAACTACTGGGCAGAAGTGAGGCCCAGAGAAATGAATGGGCAGGTTGGCAACAAAGGAAAGGTGTGCCCTAAGTAGGCAGGGCAGCTAGTGAGTGCATGGCTTTGTGCTAATGATCTTATATGTGATAAGATCCATGATCCCACTGTGAGGAAAGCAGGGTAGCTAGTGATAGGTGGTGAATGAAGATTGAGGCAAGTGGTGTGGAGGATGAAGATGAAAGGGACACAAGGAAAAATAGAGAGCAGAGGGAAAGAAAACATGACAGGCAAAATCAGCAGCAGAAGATACAGGGCAAGATATATACAGGTAAGTAAGTATAGAAAGGAAAACAGACACAGCAAGAAAAATCAACACAGAGTAGCAGCAGACTAAGTATAGAAAACAAAAGAAACTAAGGAAGACATGGAGGAAACACAGCATGGAGGGGGCAGGGCAGAGAGCACAGAAACTGTGAAGGAAAAGAGACTGGATGATGTGATGAGGAAAACAAACATGCACCAGTGGTGGCAAGGGTAGCAACTGTGGCAGAATGGTGAGCTCTGATTGGCTGAAACATTTCCCAGTCCTGAGGCAGGAAATTGTGATTGGCTGGATTGGCTAGCTGGCATCTGTCTCCTCATAACTGTGGACTAGGATTCTGATGGCATCTCCTTCTGCAGCTACACAGTCACTAATGATAGAATCAAGAGGAATGTTATTATAGCAGCAGTAAAAGAAACTCTACTGGCCAAACAGCTGTTTCTCAGCATCCATCACAGTTGTGAAGGCATGAACCACAGCCCCCACAGCTCCCTTGTGCCAGGCCAGAATGTAATCCTTGGCTGGCTGATTGAGCATCAGGCCAAAAAGAATCTGCTGCTCTCTCTAGATCAGAGGATCATCTCATCACCAATATCCAATCAAAGCTTCAGAAAGCACATCAAGACCTGTCACAGCTACAGTGGCAGAAAAGTGATAAGAAATGCTGCTGTACAGAATGGGCAGACTGGAGGGTGTTGAAGGTCCATGTATGAGGTCTTAATTTGCCTGTGAGAGCTGTTTCCATGTGCTGCTCTCTGAAACTTCCAAAGACTTACTATCTTCCTGGATCTCAATGAACCACAGAAGCATCATTCTCTGCTTAATTGTAGCTGGGCCCATGCTCCCATGGGGAATGTGTGGCATGGTGATCCATGTATCTCCCTGCTTGCAAGAAACAGTCTTCCAGCTGATCTTGAAATCCCATAAATCTTAATCAGTGAGCATCTACAGGGAGACATCCTGAATAATTCCACCATTCAGAAACCCCCTTCCATAAAGCTGGTGATTCCACTCAGAGATACAGCAATGCATGCCAGAGATTACAGTTGTGCAGTTTGCATGATCCTTATTTGTCATGCTGACAGACTCTTGGATCATGTTCATACTATGATTCTCCTCAGTGAGGCATCAAATGTTGACATTAATATGCCAGAAAAACATGCTATCTCCCTTTCTGGCAAACTTGGCATAATAGGGGTAGGAGATGAGCTGTGTCTGGTGATCTGGGCAAAGAGCAACATACCAGGCATAGTAAACCAGGTCCTGACAAATTATCTGCTGAATGATTCCATGGAGCATCATGTGGAGCTACCCCAGTAACTTCTGATCCTTTCACTGATGGAACAAGTACATGTCCCATTCATGCACTGCCATCTTTCCAAGCATGTTGTATGTAGTGAGCACACTTCCTCCAGCCATTTCCATTCAGAGCCAGGAGAAAATTGGAAGAGATAAAGAGCTATCTGCATCCCAGCCATTCAGTGCAAGATCCACATTTATGCCTCCCAGGCTAAAGTTCTTCAACATGCTCACCCAGTTCAGCAGAGCAATGGAAGGGAGGGCAGCATGCTTCATACAATATATCTGAAGAAGATCCTCTAGGTGGGCAGGGCAGCACCCTTTGTAAAAATAATGAAAAGTGCTATTAGCAGTGCAGATCCAACCAAGATTTCTGCAGCTATTAATGACAGCCTCAAGCCTGAATGTCAAAGCTGCCTGGTCCAAACTCTGAGTCAGCAAACCAATTTTCCCTCCAAGATTGACAGCATAGTAGTAGCATAAAGGAAAAGGAGATGATAGCTTTGTGAGCTGATTCAGAAGCTTGACAAGCTGGCTATCATTCAGCTCCTTCACATCATTGAGCTGAGCTTTCAAGGCAGGCTTGACATTCTGATGACATGTGCATTCATAATGGCCAGTCTCCCAACACTTTTCAACAGCTTCAGCAACATCAGGATCCTCCTTGTTAGCACCTTGATTCTCAAGCTCTACCATCTCTTCTGGTGAAAGGCCAGTGAAATGGGAGAGGCTGACATTGGACAGGGAGGTGGCTATCAATGAAACTGATTGGCCAGAGACATGTCATGGGTGAGGGGCAGGCAAACCAGGGCCAGAGTTTCAAGAAGTGCCAGGCAAGAAAGCAGAAGGGGACATCAGAACTGATCCAGAATGGTGGCAATTATCCTGAGGAGGGTGAGGAGAAGGCAGAGGCATTTGGCCAGTTATATAGGAATTATGTGGCAAAGCTGGAGGAGGCTGAGGCTGAAGATTTCAAGAGGATAGAGATAGGGGAATTGGAGGTTAAGGGTCAGCAGGTGCAGGAAGAGATAGTGGGGTACCTGCAGCAAAAATTCCACCAGGACCAACATAAAGCCCAGTAGCATGGATGGCTTCCATATCCAATGGGGGCCCAACAAAATCTGGCCTGGAGGCATTTTCAAGGTCTGAAAGCATCAGTTCCTTGTGAAGCTTTTTGCCCCTCCCAGAATTTTGAGACAGTCAAATCCACATTGCCTGGTTGATTCTCCTCACTGCAGATAGATAGTCACAATTCCTTGCAAGGATTACTGCACATCTGCACTATTTATCCTTCTTCAGCATTGGCCAGAATTCATCAGTAATGGCCTTCCCCCAGCATTCCACACAAGTTTTATACCCCTCCAAAGTGTGATTTTGGCAAACCCTGACTGTCTCTGCCATGCAATGAATCTCCTCTGTCTGGTAGTAGAAGTCAGCCTTAGACACCACTGCCTGCCAGGCCCCATCCTTCTTCATCCATTTGAAATATATAGCCACCTCCTCCTCCCTATCTTCATGCCTGCTCATGATCAGATCAGCAATTTCACACTGGACCTGGTAATGTGGAGCTGCATGCCTGTCAAGGGTATTGATATAATCTCAAATCTCCTTGGTGGTTGACAGCTTTCTCTTCCCATGTTCAACCAAGGCAAGGGAGTCAGTAGGCTTCAGGGCCAGGGCATGCAGATTTTGGTGGTTCAACATTTTGCAGAAAGGTAGTGAGGGAAATTGTAGATGTAGCATTGTCATGAGATGTGTAAGTTGGTTTAAAGGTAAGGCTAAGATATCTGTGATGATGGTGAGGGAGAAGTAAAGGAGAATGCAGGGCAGAGTGCATTCTTATGGTTTTTCAAATGCAGGATGCAAAAGGTGGCTGTGGCTGGCAAAATGAGAGAACAAGATAGGCATACCACCATAAAATGAAAGAAACAAAGAAAATTGCAAAGGAATGTGAAGATGCATCTGGATCCTGATATGCTACTCATGCCTGCATTTGAACTATAAAGAGACAACTAATAAAGGAAATAAACTGATGAGTGGATACAGCCAAACAAAGGAAATAAAGAAAGAATGAATAGAATAAGGAAATGAACACAGCAGTCAGATAATAACTGCAAAACTTTTATCATGAGGAATCAGAGACTGCAAAGCATTCTCTCCCCTACCCATATCTTCTTCCTTCTCACTGCTATCCTCCACTGGATCTGCATTATCTAACACCACCAGCATTTGATTATCATAAAGGTAAAATTTCTTTATCCAGTTGCCTGCAATGGTGTTGTGGAATGGTGTGCTATCCAGTTCTTCAAAGCAGTAAGTGCCTTTCTTATGGTTCATTTCTCATACATGATATGGACCCAACCATCAGAAGTTAAGTTTGACAGAATAGGACATCTCTATTTTGGTGTCATGCAGAAGGACAAGATCTCCCACCTGAACTGGATCATATACTAACTGCTTGGTTTCATCAAATAGATCCTGATTCTTCTCTTGTGTGTGCTGCAGGTGAAAGACTGTCTCCTCCAGATCCTCATCCCACCTCTCCAACTGTCAAATCCATATATATATCAAGTCAGCATAAGAGTGAATGGTATGCCATGGAAGCATTTGCCATGTCAGAACCTCAAGCTCAACAGGGAGGATAGCATCATAACCATATTACAGACAGAATGGCATTTCACCTGTTGATTGTTGAATGGAGATATGGTCTGCCCACAGTGCTGAGTGGAAATGATTAACTTAATTCCTCCCATCTGCAGCAAGCTTTGCCAGTGCATCTAAAATAGGGCAGTGGCTATGTTCAACCATGCCATTTACCTTCACATTGTATGGTGAAATCATTATTTGCCTGACATGATACTTGGTGGTGAGAATCCTGATTCACTTCTGATTTTCTAGGCCACTATCACAAACCATTTCTTGGAAACAGCTGTGTCAGTATATGATATCCTCATAAATGAATTGCACCACATGTTCAGCCTTAGCATGTGCAAGGGGCTGACCTTCAACCCAGCCAGTGAGGTCATTCCAAGCAATAACCACACACAATTTCCCCCAGTTCTTCAGAAACTTGACAACATTGATACACCACTTATCCCACAGATAGTTACAGTGAGTCAGATACAGCAGCTCTTCAAGGTAGTCACTTTCCCAGAACTGGCACTCACAGCATCTCTTGCAATATGCCTTGACATCAGTGAACAGGCCTTCCCACTAATATCACTGAGAGACCTTATGATTGGTTGCCTTGTAGCCTTTGTGGCCCAACTCATCATGCATTCAAGTAACAATTTCCTTCTGCTCATTCAGATCATCCACCACACACCTCAGTGGAATCCTTTTGCCCAACTGGTGAAACAGATGTTGCCCATGCACCATATAGTTCAGTGCATGCTTGCACCATTTTGGGAAAACCTTGCAAGGGATATCAGCAGGCCTCCTCAGGGTGGTAAGATATCTGGCAATTAATTTGCTGCAGTCAGAATAGGATGGTAAAAGAACACAGGATTCTTCACTGTCAGCATTGTTAGGAATGTTGAAGTCAGGGATAGTGGCAGAAGTCACACTGACACAATTGAGCTCCACCTCAATGAATTTATTAATATCTTGATCCTCAGGCACCTCACCATTAGCAGGCAGTCATCAAGAAAGACCATTGGCAGCATTATGAATCCATTCAGGAATGTGATGAACATCAAAATCAAACATTCAAATCCAGGTGAGCTAGTTGGTTACCAGAGTGCCAGAAAGATCAGTGGCCATTCAGTTGAGCTGAGTGACCAAGGTTTTTGCATCAGTTTCAAGAATGAAGTGAACATCATACAGGTAATATCAGCATTTCTTTAATATTTTGAGGACAGCTTGGCACTCTCACTTTCCTGCATCATACTTCACTTCTACTGGGCTCTAAATCCCACTTTCATACTAACAGGGATGAAGCTTTCTGTTCCCAACATCTCACTGACTCAGCATTCCTCCCCAGCTATACTTGCTGGCATTAGTTGCAATCATGATATCCCCAGCATCATTGGAATAATCAATGCAGTGCAGAGTAGGAGCAGTCATCATTGCTGTCTTCAGAACTGACATGGCATTTGATTGCTTGGATCCCTAGATGAAAAAGGCATTTTTCTTGAACAGCAAATAGATCAGGTTGGAAATGAGGGCAAAGTTCAGAATCCAGATGCAATAATACACACAAACACTGATGAAGGCATGAGCCCCAGTGATCTCAGTCAGTTCAGGCCACTCAATGATTTTGACAATTTTGATGGCCTCAGGGTGGCACTCATCAGCATCAACAACATATCCAACAAGAACCATGCTGGAGCAGCTGAACTCAGATTTTGCAACCTAGATGCATGTGTTCAAAAGCTCAATGCTGACCAGGGTCTGATTCAGGTTTTGAAGATGCTTCAAAACAAACCAGTAAATTCCTAGCATGACCTCTTTATTGTTGTATTAAGATCACAGACCCTTCACATCAACATCATCCATGAAATTATCTGCCTGGTGGGGAATGTTCAAACAGAGAATGTGAGCCATGACTCAGCAGAAGGTAGTAATAGAATTTATGGCACCCTGTGGCAATGTTATCTGGCAAAGAAGGCTGATTAGAGTTTGGAAGGTAGTCATGTTGTGGCTATTCTCATGCAAAGTGATCTGGTTGTATTCAGAAAAGAAATCCATCATGCTGGTGATGACTTGCCCAGCAAAATCTTCTGCAAAAGTATCAGCACTGGAAGGGATATAGGCATCCTGAACTGTAACAGCATTCATATCCATGCAGGCATTGATGATTCAGTATTTCCCAGACTCCTTCTTCTTGATGAGGAACCATTTATTCCAATATGGACCATGGTAATATTTGAAAACACCAGAGTCAACTCACTTGTGAAGTATTTCTATGACCATCAGCAGCAACTTTTGAGGAACAGAAAACTCAGGGGCCTACCACACTTCATGCTCAACAGCATGAATCTTGATCAGTAAAGAGACCTCTTCAGCCAGTTTTCCACAATCACTGAAGCTCCATGCCAACACCTTCTCCTGTCTAAGCAGGATTTTGATCAGCAGCTCATGCTCCTGGAGTATCAAGATCAATCCAATTTGAAGCTTTTCTATTCTGTCAGGTATGAGGTGAGAGCTGTGCAGGCAATCCAAGAAATGAGGCATGATTAGATGATTGTAAGGCAAAGGCAGATCCTTTGCAGGTTTAATGTTGTCTTAATATCATTTCTGACAAATCTCTCTCCATTGATCTGTCCCACCAGGTGTTCCTCCATCTGTCACTGGTGTATTGAGAGGCTGAATCTTATCCACTTTTTGCTTGTACAGTGTGGTGACAATTGGGTGACAAGATTGAGAAGAAGGCTCAGTGGAATCATAGAGAGGAAGGTCATGCAGTTAAATGCCACAAACTTGATAAATTTCAGAGACAGGGTGCTGCAAGAAAGAAAACATAGCATGCAAGAATGATTGAAAGCACTGTTGTAGAATGGTAGGAATGCATGGCAGAGATTTCTGGGGCAATTAAATGGCAACCTCTGATTGGCTGGAGGTATTTGTTGGCCCTGGGCCAGGAAATTGTGATTGGCTGGATTCCCTCTCACCACTCTTGCATGGCAGAATTTCTACCCTGCCATCCACCACACTGATGCTACTGACTCTGACTTCATCTCTTCACTCACCATCACCATCATAAAGATCAGTTGGGCTCAGCACTTCTAGTTTAAAGACTGATGCTTGCCATGAAGATCATCCAGCTGTCTGTCACTATAGTCTCCTGGAGAATAGCTGAGGAAAGACATCTGGTTGGTCTCATCATCTGGGTTGAAAACCATGATGGTGATGCTGCCCACATTATCTGTTTATTGTACTAACTGAGTCATGTTTTCATAGGGACAGCCTAGAATGCACTCATGGGAATTGTGCTCTAGAATGAAGAAGGTTTGAGGTATAGATACAGATCCAACATGAACTGGGACATCCTTATAGATTCTAATGATGTCACTGTGCTGACCACCAGTGCTAAGGATTGGCTTGAGAGCATCTTTCTGAATGATTAGGCTGAGACTCAAGGCAGTGCTCTTCACCATGCAGTTGATCTCTGCCCCTCTGTTGAATATAGCTTTGATCCAACCTTTTCTAATACCAATAGAAAACTTGATATAGCCAATGGACACCAGGTTCCATCAAGGGTCATATTCTGAGACATGGTGGAAGGGCTGAACAAAGGAGACTCTGGCAGATTCTTCCTCAATTATATGCTGCTGAACTTTAGCTGGAAGATTCTGAAAGAATGTCTGCTGCAGCTGAGCAGAGCAGGCCATAATATTCTTAAGCTAAATTCCTGTGATCTCTTGACATATGATTTTCTCAAAGACAGTCTGGGTTACAGTAGCATGATTCTCCTTGTCCTTCATTTCAACAGAGAGCTTGGGTCCTTTAGGTTTTCTGGGATGGTAGAGGATGGTTTTCTTTTGGATCTCAGGTGCTTTAGCCATCTCAGCATCAGGTATAGCTTCATTAATCAGCTGAGTTGGCATTTCTTCCTGCAGCTGGCCATCATGAAGGGTTTGTGAATTGTCAGGATCAGGTAAAGGCAAGATAATGTCCTCAGCAAATGAAACAGATTTTTGGGAGCCATCTGAATAGTGACTGACCCTTCAAGAGTGGGTGGAAGATAGGGCTTTCTCCTTTTCAATTCAGCCAGAGAGTGTAGATCAATTCTTGTCAGCAGCTGACCCTTTGCCCTTACTATTTCCAGTAGCTGCCTGAGCAGCCATCATGCTAGTAGCCCCTTCCATCTTGCTATCTGAGTTGCCCTCTTCCATGCTGCTCTCAAATCTGACATCACATATGCTAATAAAATTGACTGCCAGTAATGGACTGCTATTAGAGGAAACAAGGATGCTATCATCATTGCAGAGTTTTGCTGCTGATGGGACAATGGGAGGTGCAGATCTCTACTTAAGGGCACACTTGATGGTGACAATGTGAGGTTCATACTGATTCACATTGATCTTCAGGCTGCACTGCATCACATGTCTATCAAAGTATTCACCCATTCTATTTTGATGGATCTTTTCTTGATTGATTAGCTTATCAATTCAGAGGCACTGAGGAAGCATATGAGACAAGTTGCTGCAGCCCCAACAAGCATGAGGAGGGTGATCATATTGTGACATGCTTCTAGACCTAGGTCAATATGGACCATCAGGGCCACACTGCATCTCATAATAGGAAACATTTGCAAGATCTTGAGCAGGATCAATAGATCCTTGATTGGTGAGAATGCACAGCACCATAGCCAGCTGTTGCATATTTCTCTGCTGTTGAAACCTAGTAATGGCCAGCAACAGTGCATCCATTCAATTGACAAGAGACTCAAGCAGGCTGTCATTCAAATTCCTTGGAGCTGGATCAGAAGAAGCAGGTGGTGCAGAAGGGGCCACTTGAGGTCTTAGCACAGCCAAGGTGGGCAGATTGAAGACAGGCTGAGTAGGAGGCAGTTGAGTGGGCAGCATCATATGAGAACCCAGGTCAGACATAATCATTTAGGTTATCTTTTCCTTGACTTCCTGAGATTCAGCTGTGGCTTCACAAACCTTTGAAATCTTCCACTCAGATGGGTTGTTTTGGTTAAACCTAGCCTTGCAAAAAGCCTTCTTGTGAACTCCATCAGGCAGGCCTCATAAGAACAACTGGCAGGCAAGAGATTCCTGGATTTCATTCCAGCTAATCAGTGGCTCAGCAATGGTGTGGAATTGGCAGCAGAAAGTGAGAATGTCTCAGCTGGAAGATTATTTGAAGCTAGACAGGGCATTCAGGTAGGTTTGGTTGTACATCTGCTGATGAGCATCATTCTGCCAGAACTCTGACACCAATCTAGCCTTAACTTTCATCCAGGTTTGCAGGTCCTTCACCAGCCAATCCACATGGCCTTGCAGTTTCATAGAGTAATAGTTGTACAACACCATCAAGGCTTTATCCTTAGGAATATGGTGCAGCTTCAGCACAGCATCAAACTGGTTGACAAACTGAGTGACATCCTTCCCATCAAAAGAGGGGGCTCTGAGGGATCCAGGAACCAGCATGGGCATGACAAGCTGCTGATAAACCATTCCACTTTCAGGAGGCAAGGCACTGCTAGGCATAGGCAGGCCTGATGAGGAATTGGTAGAGCTGAACATCTTCTCACTGTTGATCTCAATTTTTGGTGGCAGAGCTGGTGCTTTTCCTGACTGAGTTCAATGATATGTGATGAAGTCCAACCAAGCATGCTTAGGAGGTATATATTGATGGAGAAACAAATAGATAAGTGGCTCTCATTCACAAATGAGAAACAGGTCAATAATAGTGGCAATATCTGTATCTTTTTGCAGGTAGAGATTTAGGGACTCAAGGAAGAGAAGGAACTGCAAGATCTACTGCAGATTTTTCTTCTCACTAGAGTCTGCATTTGTTGAGGAACAGCTTGATGGATTTGATAGTTCAGCAGGTCCATTCTTTGAAGTTTTCTTCTGACAGTATTGCTATTAGCACAGCCACAAGGCTGTGGGCCCACTCCAACCAAATGGGCCTATCACAAATTGAAATAAGAGAATTGCATTGAGCAGCACACTCAACAAAAGAAAAGGAAAAAGGGGAAAAGAACTCAGCATAGTCATCTGTATCAACACTGCCATTTATTCATTCATTCATGATTTCCAATCATGCACACCAATGAAGTAGGGACAGGGTATGTGTGTCAGGCAGCACTGAACAGGGCAGCAGCAAACACAAGAAAAGAATTGATATTAATGTCAAAGCAGAGGAATGTATTGGCAATCTATAGTACAAAACAACATAGTAATAGAATGATAAGGTAACATACAAAAGAAACAAAAGATCTATCTCAAAGAAGCATACATATGCATGAGAAATCCATGAATGAACAGATGAAGTCTTGCAACAAAAGGAAAATATCTATCTTCATGGCTGTGCTTGGTGGTGAAAAGCCTCAGTGAAAAATTGACCCGACCTGATGGTGGATCCCCACCACAACACACCACCAAATTGAAATCAAGAAGGTCTATTTTTAACTAGATCTCATAAAATTAAGACTAGAGATTCTAAGCCTTATTATGGGAATAATATTGCAGAATATTGAACCTTTACTCATTTTCTTGAATGAAAATATAAACTTACTCCTAACCATTTCAAATAAGATAAACCTTATATCCTATATGCTACTACTCACTTACATGGTACTGTTGAGACTATTTGGAGCATTTGTGATTCTGAAGGTGTCTAATTGTGTGAAAACTATGGAAAAGATTGTGTGATTATATACAATGAGATAGGCAAAGCTGTAGTACAAAAAGGGGTGTAGTACATAGTAGTGCTAGGTGGCATGATAGGGCTATATATAATCATATGAGCTGGTCATGTGATCCTAAAAACCACATCCTTCCCTACCAAACTCAACTTTACCCTGAAGGCAGTCATCTGAGGTAGAATCACACAATTCACTAATCATACTAACCCAATTCAGCCACAACACTAGGCAACCAACCCTCCTTGCACAAAACAAAACATCACACCACCCCACCTCTTAAGAAAAATAACTTCTTAATTGCCTCTCTCTCAATTATCTCCCCCCTTGCACAACACCCATTCTCACATCTCATAATCACATACACACTCATTAAACTCACCCCATATAAAGATGCCTATCCCTATAAAGTACTAACTGTCCATCAGCCCTACTGCAGGTCCATCTTCACAACACCAGCAAATTTATGTAGGGTCCCACACCAGTCTCTCACATTCTCACAGTCTACCAGACATTCTAACCAGTATATTACCCCTCCCTCTGACTCTGAGATTCTATGATAAATATAAATACTTGCCAGGTCCTGCATTCATCTAAGTCATACTCAAGGCACATCCCCCTCTCAATGATAGCATCATCCTATGATTATGATTAGTTCATTAAGCTCATAAAATTAGCAATCTAAAACTGCAGGACTCCACCAACACAACTATTATCCACACACTTTATAAGATTCATAATTAGCTCCCTAACCATAAGGGCATCATCAAGTTGAACAACCTATGCACAGTCACAGGCAAAGATGTCAATTATGATCATGGAAGCCTCTTTTCTTTCCCCAACAATTCTAAAGAGAATTCTCCAGGTAATATTAATCTCCATAAGTTACACAGTCCATCTTTCCTCTAGCAGTGCCTTGCTAACACCTGTTAGGCACAATCCTATGGGATCACCAGATTGAAGGAGCTCTAGGGGCAAACCTTGCTCCCTCTCATGCAACCTACAGCTACTTGCCCTGGTCCCAGGCCTCCTACTCTAAGTCTTCCCTCCTCCACTCTCACATGCCTCTGACTCCTCCAACCATGAAAACTCCTACTCTTGCTCACACAATAACCACCCCTGTCTACATGTTCCTCATTAGCAACTAGCTCAATCATTACCTGCCTGAACATCCAACTTCCCTGAACCTCTGCCCTCTCCACATTTCAATGAAAGACTGAAACCACTATGTGTCATATAATACCTAACACTTTCATAGTCAGGCAATTGCTGCCCCCACCTATCATCACTGATATTTAGAGTAAGATAGGAACTTACACAATTATAAGAACAACAGCAAGTTTATGGAGCATAACATCTAGATACACAGACTCCCTTCACCCAGCCATTCAGTCTGAGAGATAATTCCCATGCTCCTAAAGGCTGATGATTTACTACCTTTTGAGAATGTCTTCTTTCATTTACCCTTAAGCCTCAGCAAGTCTTTCAGTTCAGTCTCTATATGCATCTTGTAATGGCTTCTGGACAATGGCCTCATCCTTCACTAAAAGCCAATCAAACTATTAGGCCCAAATTGCACAGCAATTCTTATTTATACACACAGCAAGGAGGTAGTCACTCCTTGCACAAATTAATACAGGAAGGGCCTAGGCCCATTCCCATAGTGTATCATCTCCCTGTCTGGCACTGTGACATACTTCATCTGCACTTGTTGCCTCTGAAATAGCCAGGCAAGCAAGTGCACTTTCTGTATGACCCCCCTCTCATGACACTTGCCAATCATACTAACAAAGAATAGATGGCTACAAGAAGGAGATTAAGGAGCATTATTTCTTCAGTGTGCACCCAGCTACCCCTGATTTCATCACTAAATGTATGAACCTCCTTACAGACAATAAGGATTCTATGGCCACTAAGCCCTCAGAGACCAATAAGGGTCATTCACCCAATTTAGTGCTCAAGTTCCCAGTTCAAATCTTCCAGCTTGGAGTCAAGTCTGCCACATACACCCCAGCCCATTCATCCATACCATCTACCCCTACTGCTGTCATGGTCTACCACACTGTCCCCAGCCCCCATGCAATGAACCTGGATTTACCCAAAGAAATCCACCACAAGTCTGCTGCCCCCCTGGCCTCCATGCCATCTTCCCTGACATTCTCACCTACTATTATAACACCCTCTCACAGGACTTCACAGAACAAGTACATCATCCTGTCCAAGCATCTACCTACCAACAATGTGCAGGAGGTCACTCACACTCTGACTGAGGCAGAGAGTATCATTTGCACACTCAAGTATCATCACAAGATTCTCAAGGCTCCCAAGCTTTAGGCTCACACAGCCCTACTTCCTGCCCAAAAAAAAAAAAAAAAAAAAAAAATTTTTCTATGATTTTAAAATCCTTATTCATTTTTCATGCATGTAGTTAGATTTTTGGGGAATAGCCCTTATAGCCCCACAGTCTAAAAATATGAGATCATGTTTTCCAGCTTCCCCTTTCTAATTCATGCAACTTCTACTAACTATTTGAAAAGAACACCATACCCATACAAAGGAAATTGCAGGAACAAAACAATGGCAAAAATGACTAGATTCAGCAGAGAGCATATATTTACACATCTATCCTCCATCCCATATGATTATACTGTCACACAACTCTATCAGTTCAAATCACTACAGCAAACAGTCCTGAGAAGCTAACTTTATCTGACTCTCAGGCATCCCCTCAAGCTTCATCAGCTTGATCCAGCATATCTACTGATGCTTCCAAAGATTCATCCTCCATTAATTCTGTGGATGAACTGATATAGACAGTCAAATCCCTCTCTGAATCCCATTTTCTGTGACTCAACCTACATGCAAGTTGATCATATTTTTCTTTTTGTTTTTTCCAGCCTCCCCTCTAGCACTAGTAGCATCTGAGGATCATGTAGCCTGCTATCATTTCATCACTTATCAGTTCACATGGGTGCCCTGCAGCTTCCAAGGCCTCCCATTCCTTTCATGTGATAGTTAAAAGTTCCAAGTAAGTGATGTCATCTGGTTCATACACATTGATGATTTCTCTGACTTCCAAGGGCTTCTCAATTGTGATGCCCTTTTTCTTTAGTGCAGATGAAATCACCACAGATAATCATAATTCCTCAGGATTGTCCATTTCAGCCTCCACCAGTCATGAGCTATTAATGAGATGTTGTAGGACTTGGCCCCCTGATTCCTCAAGTGCATATGTGCCAAGCAGGTGAGCTTTTATCACCCAATATGACCCAAACCATCTTGGCTGAAATTTTTTAGGCCCCTTATTTCAGACAAGGACCCATTATCCTTCCTTAATGCTACTCTTCATCACAAGAGAATTCCTGATCCTTTTCAAACAGATCACACAATTAAGCAGCAACTCATTTGCCTGAGCCCACACATTCATAATGGCTTTTATCCTTAGCTCAGCATTGTCTATCACCAGATCCTCCCCCACCAAATCAGACACATCCCCCAGGATGCAAGGTTGCAGGCCATACAAAAGATAGAACAGCAAGCACTTCATGATGGAGTGTTGATAAACCTATGTCATAAAAAGCATTTACAGAAGATATTCATCCCACAACCTTATTAGCTTCCCCATGAGATATTTCATCAGCATCTGACCTAGAATCCCATTCAATTTCTCTACCTTTCTATTAGTACACAGGTGGTAAGGTATTATCATGCAGTGCTTTATCTGCAGTTGCACCATAAAGTGTCTGACATCTCCTCCCACTAGATTCACCCCATTGTCCATTAGGATCTCTCATAGCATACTATAATTCATGTAAATGTCTTCATGCAAAAACCAGGCAATCATCTCCTCCATCACATCAGGAACAGCTTTCACCAGAGGCCAGCCAGTCATATAATCAATGGCTGTGATTATCCAGCAGTTCCCATTTGGCATGCAAGAAAGAATGCCAATAAGATCAATCCCCTAATATTCAAAAGGCCAAATCATATTACTAACTTGATGCTATGCTTCTTCACATTCCAACCCTGACTTAGAGCCCCATGTCACCTGGCAGTTTGGACACTGCTTCACAAAATCTTGGATATCATTTTCCATGCCCAGTCAGTAGGTACATGTTTGCAAGACACCTAGCAGACCAGGACTCCCAAGATGTCCAAACTCACAGTGTAATTAGGCAACTAAGTCTCAGCAGAATAAAGGCTTGAGATAGAGAGTCTCAGCATAACTAAGGTTGCAATACAGCACAACATCATTCTCCAATTTTCTCAGCTTCATAAGCTCACACATTTTCTCAATGACACATGCAAGCTTTAGGTCCTTCAGTTCTTCATTTACACTAAGTCTTTTGAGTATAGCCTCATACCATTCCATTTCATCTAAACCCTCAATGGCATTCAAGACAATCTCTCCTTGTGCAAGGTTCACAGGACCCTCTCCCATGAAGTTAGATCTACAATTAATGGCATCAGAAATAACCACTTCTATCCCCTTGTAATATTTGAGGAGGATGTCATATTCTTGGAACTCAGATACCCATCATGCAAGATACTTCAATGAATATTTTGTGATATAAAGATACATGAGGCTCTCATGATCTGTAACTACTATTATCTACCAATTGTTTTTAATATATCAGTGCTATATGCACAGTGTGTGTTATATCACAAGAAGTTCTTTCTCATGTACTGAATAGTTCAGTTCAGCACCCAAGAGCTTTCATCTGTTATACACAACTGGGTGGAGTTTCCCATCCAGGCCTTCTTGCAACAGGGCACACCCAATTACCCACTTAGAGGTGTCAGTCTTGATCATGAAAGCTTTTGTTCAGTTCAGCTGTATGAGGACAGGTGAGGTTGTCATACATTCACACAGCCTGATGAAGGCTTCCTCACACAACATGTTCCAGACTATCAATCAAAATTTCTTCTTGTGCAACAGCTCATCTATTTCCTTCAGCAGATCTGACAGAGGGGCTGCCAGAGCAGCAAATCCCTTCACAAAGTGATAATAATATGACACAAGGCCCAAGAACTGCCTGATATGATGGACATTCCACAGCCTTGGCCAATTCAAAATCACTTCAATTTTCTCAGGTAAGGGTCTGATCTTTCCTCCCCCAATAATGTAGCCTACAAACTCCATTTCCTGCATTCCAAATTAACATTTTGAGGGTTTCACATAGAGCTTTTGTGCCTTCAGCATCAAGAGAATATACTCAACATGTTTGAGATGCTCTTCATATGAGTTGGAAAAGATCAGAATGTCATCTAAATATACTAGACATCAGCAGCTATTCCCTTCTCACAGGACAGTATTCATCATCATCTGAAATGTGGTGGGTGTGTTTGTGAGACCCATTAGTAGCACAGTCCACTTGAATTTACCCCATTGGGTATTAAAGGCAGTCTTCAGAATAGATATCTCTCCCACACAAACTTGGTAGAAGCCAGACAAAAGGTTGATCTTCATGAGATATTTTACATCACCCATGATGTCAAGCTGCTATTGAATTTGCAGGAGGGAATAGCTGTTCTTTTTCATAACCAAGTTAAGCACTCAATAGTTGATACACATGCACCATTCACCATGAGGTTTCTTTGCAAAAAGCACCAGAAACCCCCATGAACTTAAGGAGAATCATATGAGGCCCCATTTCAGCAGTTCTTTAATCTGTCATTGCTGTTCCTCCAAATGCACCTGCAAGAGAGGATACACATTAATGTTAATTAGTTATGAGTCCTTAATGTCAATCTTATGAATGAATTCTCATTCAGGTAGTAACTTCAGCAACAAGGCAGTTCAGAAGACATCACTATATTTGGATAGCAGGGCTTTCATACATTTCTCCTCCCTAAAATCAATTAGCATGGGCAGTTTCTCAGGTTTGTTCTTTTGCTGCATAATGTACAACATCATCTCCACATGGCCCTTACAGCCCATTCAATATATCTAATGGGACATTATGAGATTGAGGTCTTCAACCTGAGGAGCACCAAACATGCATTGCATATCATGAGGAAGAATTTCATGAACCTTTTTCTTTCTGTTAGTTAACCTCATGCAGCACATCACCCAATCAATGTTCAGATTAAATCATTTGAACCAATCTAATCCTAAGATGAGATCATATTTAACATTAGCAAGCTCACACACCTAGATCCAACAGGACCATCCCCCAAAGTGCAGGGGGAATTTGATTTGGGTGGGCAAGAGGATTCATTTTTTGTCTGGAAGTTTTACCCACTTGGGGTCCTCCATGCACAAGGCCTCCAGTAATTGGCATGAGATATGATCTCCAATGTAGACCATGGAAGCACCCATATCAGCTAGTGCTCAGACAAGCACCATACAGTCAGTTCTGACAAGGCCTGAATATGTTAGCAACTCCCCTCCAACTACATTCAAGTGTTCCCCCAACTCATCAACTTCCTTCCCTAATTCCATTAGTCATCATCCCACATTCACAGGGTCCAGCAGATCATGCAGGTCCTTCAGTTCAGGAACCTACAAGGCTTTCCACAACTGATCAGTGAGTGCTCCAGGACTTACTGATCCTGCAAGTTTTTTGCTTCCTTATTCTTAGGATTTGTGGGGCAAGTCTGGATGCCATGATTCAGACAACTGCAATGAAAACAGGCTTTATGCCTCTTGCACCATGGTTTCCAGGCTTGGCTGTTCTTCTTTGGAGGATTTGGAGCTTCAACAATCACATTAAGATCAATATTCATGGCATCAGGATTGTATGGCACTGCTGCAGGAGTGTGCATGTTCCTGGAAGTATAGTTCACTGAATTTGAGTACTTTAGGACAGTTTTCCAACAGAAAAGGATGTTGTAGGCTTCCTGAACAGTCTTCAGGTAAACATCCAAATAATTCCATTCACTTTTCATGATATCAGACACAAACATGATAAAGAAATCCAGTAGGTTCTGAGGCAGGAGTTGTAGGGTCACCTCATTGTATAACCTATTGAAATCAGTATAGTACAACATCAGGTTCTTGATTTGGTGAAGATTCATGAATCATTTATTGTGCTTCACATCAGCATCTAGTTCTTCAAAGTTCCTAATGACCCAGTGTGCAAAATCCTCCCACATCTTAGGAAGGGAGTAGTTAAGTGGATCATCCAAATAGAGTTTCTCAAGGCTCTTCCAAAGGTTTTTAGCACTCCCATGAAGCAAGTCAGCACCCCTAAAGGCCTTCTGACAACTCATAGAGTTCTTTCCTGTGAGCTTCTGCTCATTCCAAAAGTAAGCTTCCATCTTGGTAACTCATCACACAGCTGCATCATCCTTACACAGCCCATCATACATTGAGGGTTTTGCCATCTCAGACATTTTGATATATCCTGAAGCAGGTGGTTCATTCTTCTAATTGTCATCCCTTTACTCAGCCATTCACCCCAATGGTAGATCATGTTCAGTCAGAGTGCTGATGTCCAGTGTAAGGATGATCAGTCCATCAGTGGTTCATACAGACAGAAAGAGACTGTTGGATCATTCCCTTACCCAATATTGAAGATTGAAGATCTAGTCATACAGGATCAATTCTGAGTTCACCTGATTTCAGTGTGCATTGGTGAATTCCTCCTCAAGAGCATTGTTCTAGATTCAGACATTATGCAGATCATCCACTAACTTCATGATGGATTTCTTGTTCACCTGAATGGATTGCACATTCTCATGACAGACAGTATCCCTCATCTGCTCAGTTGTAGCCTTGTAGTCACACAAGATGGCTTGAAAGATACTATCCTGAGCTCCTGGGACTTCATCAGCAGGGATCAGGTGAAGCATTCATTGGATGACATCCCACAGTTCAGGTGATAGTTGGCAGACATCACCAGGGCCCTGATTATGGGCTCCAATGGAGGTATCCTGCAGTTTGGAATTCATTGTTGTGTTATGAGAGGTTTTCAGCTTGTAGGAAGGTAAGAAAGGGTTTGAGGATGTTGCTTTTATCTCTTGTCCTGGTAGACATTTTTGAGACTTTTATATTTGTGTGATGGGGGGTGTAGCCTTCTCCAGAATTGCTGACTACCCCTCTCTCATCTTGGGAAATCACTGAGATTGCTATTACTTATGCACAATCACATTGTTCATCTGGGGTCAGGTTGCATGACCTTACATCTAGCTACATGACATCCACATTTCATCTTGCAAGGGTGTTTTCTAGTGAATCTCAGGTGATTTCATAGGACCATCTGATGTGGCATGATGAGCTGTCTCATCAGTGGAAAGCCACATTGCTTGGCTATATAAACAGTCAGTGTTTAGACATGCTACCAGATGTGATTCCAAAGGTGTCTAATTGTGTGAAAACTATGGAAAAGATTGTGTGATTATATACAATGAGATAGGCAAAGCTGTAGTACAAAAAGGAGTGTAGTACATAATAGTGCCAGGCAGTGTGATAGGGCTACATATGATCACGTGAGCTGGTCACGTGATCCCGAAAACCACACATTAAGGAAAATGAACTTCATAATATAGGTACTATGTACACTTGAAAACAGTTCAAAGAATTCCTTATGAATCAAATTGAAGATCACTAAAACTAAGGCTATACAGCTGCTACTTAGTTTCATAGCCTTACTTAATAAAAGAGTCAAACTGTTCATGCTTTTGAAGCTACCTTTGATGAATACTGGAATGAGCTTGAACTTAACCTCAAAACCTTATAAACACAGCTTTTCTATGCTAAGTTGCACCCTTCTATTTGGGACACAATCAACAACTACCAAGAGATTCCTATAGATTGGACTCAACTAGTTAACCTTGCTTCTTGTCTTCAAACCTAACTTAAGAAGACTAGAACCCCTAAACAACCTACTAGTGAGCAGCCTGATCCCAATAAGAATCAGAATATTAATTTCTGATGAGGAGGCTACAAATATCAATAAAGTGGCCTCAAAAAGTAGAATTAATTTGCTCTGAAGAATCCTCTTTCTTAATAAGAATAGGATAAATGTAAGGATAAGAATCTTTACTATAATTATAGTAAGCCAGGCCACTATGCTTCTGATTGTCAATCTAAGAAAAAGAATCCTAAGGATATTATTAAGGTCTCAGTAATTGATATGCTGAATAACCCTCAGGAATAACTACACTTAAATCCCTCATTCAGAATGGAAATTATAGACCCCCTTGATTGATCTGACCTCTTAGAATCTTTAAGAAAGTTAAAAGATTGTTAGTTACATATAATCATTCAACTTAATACTCTTACTAGGATGCTTCTGATTAGGTGCCTATTTGACCCTGATTTGAAAGTAGACTGTATTTCAGTTAATTTTGCAGAGTTATGTAGTTGGAAAGTATCAAAATCTACTACTCATAGTATAGTGTAATTTGCCAATAAAACTTATTCCTATTGCTATGGCCTTATTGATACAACCTATCAAATAACTGACTTGAAGGATTTTTTACAAGAAGGAAACCTATCTTTTGAAGTTATCAATATAGTATATAAGGACATCATCTTGAGCATGCCTTGGACACTTGCTAATAACCCATTAGTTGACTGGGTTGCTCAAATGTGGCATTTCTGACTTGCTAATATGCAGGTTTCTATTGAAAATCTCTCTAAGTTTATAATATTAGTTAAAGATGAATCATGCATCTATTGCATATCTGATGATGTTTTAGTAGATGTGAATAATCTCAAAGATAGTTGGGTATGATCAATTTCTAACATTAATTTCCTGGATATGGTAGACCCTTGAATCATCAAGATTTTTCAAGATTTTCAAGATGTTTTCTCTGAAGAAGGAGCTTTGAAGTTAGCTGATATTAAATGAGTTACTCATGAAATCAACCTACATGATGATGAGTCACTACTGTACAGTCTACTTTATAATCTATCAGTAATTGAGCTAGAAATACTTTGGAAATATCTTGAGGATATACAATCATGGAATTAGATTTAACTCTCTCAAAGCCCTGTAGGGGCTCCCATCCTATTTGTGTCTAAGAAGGATGATGGATTACATCTATATATAGATTATAGAGGTCTAAATAAGGTAACAATCAAAGATTGTACCCCTTTACCTTTAATTGATGAGATGATGAATTGATTATCTGGGAAAAAGTATTTTTCAAAGCTTGATTTGTAAGATATCTATTATTAAATTCAGATAAAGGAGGATAATAAATGAAAGACTACTTTTCAAACAAAGTATAGCAACTTTAAATATCTAGTTCTTCCCTTAGATCTCTACAATACTCTGGCTATATTTCAAACTTATATCAATCAGGTGCTTCAGGGCCTACTCAACATCTCATGCATCATCTACCTTAATGATATCCTTGTCTTTTTAGATACTGAAGAAGAGCATGAGAAGCACATTCAACAGGTCTTAGAATATCTCTAGTAATATGATCTTTTTGTTAAGGAATTAAAGTGTACATTCTTCACTCAGAAAGTGGAATTTCTTAAGTTTATAGTGGGTGTTAATAGAGTCTGTATGAATAAAGCTTGCATGGCTACTATCTTGGAGTGGCCTAAACTGTGTATGTTTTAAGAAGTACAAGTTTTCCTAGGTTTTATGAATTTTTACTGGAAATTTATATACACTTATTCTCAAATAATAGCTCCTATAACTGAGTTACTTAAGAGTAGTATTAAAGGCAAGAAACCTGGGCTATTTCATTTCACTGAAGATGCCAAGGCAGTATTAACTGCAATCAAAAAGGCCTTTGCAGAAGTAACACTTCTTAATCATTTTAACCTCAATTAATCTATTCAACTAGAGATAGATGCCTCTGGATTTAGCATTTATAGAATATTATCCCAGTTAATGGAAAACCCAAATCAAAATGGGTTTAGTAGGTAGGAAAGCTCCTATCTGCTTATAACTCATAGGTGAGACTGAGCTCCAGTAGCTTTCTTTTCAAGGAAATTAAATCCAACACAATGATGATATAATATGCACAATCAAGAACTCCTCATAATTATTAAATCATTTAAAACTTGATGATACTACCTACAGGGTAGTAATTTTCCTATTCAAGTTCTTTCAGATCATACAAATTTGTGTTATTTCTTTACCACCAAGAAACTGTCTGCAAGACAGGCTAGATAGGCTGAGTTATTATCTGAATATGATTTTTATATTCATTATTACCCTGGCTGGCTTAACCCAGCCAATATACCTTTATGGCAGCTGAACTATGAAATAGTCCTGCAGGAGGAAGATGTTAATGGAGCACTTCCTATATTGTAGAAAAAACTGGCTGCATGGGGTTTAGTTATACCTAGTTATAGATTCTGATTTAGAGCTGCAGAGGCTACTTCAGACAGCTGAATTAATAACATTGAATTGACTGAGATAACAACACTTGATAAAGCTGATACTGATAGTCTAGAACATCTCATATTATATCTAGCTGTAATAGATGCTACTTCAGATGAAATAAGCTATAAACTTCCCTCCAAGATGCTTCAAGAATTCATTAAGGAGGTACAAGATAGAGATGTCTTTTGCATATCTTAGATTCAAGAGCTGAAAGGTTGTAAAGAACCCAGGTTGAATTCAAATGACAGCCTTAGGGATTTAAAGCTAGCAGCTAAGTTGAAAGGATGGTCAATAGGAGATCATAGCCTTCTAATATTTAATGAATCTATTTTTATTCCTGTTAGTAGGGCTTTAAGACAAGAGTTACTATAAATTCATTATGATGATCCACATGCAGGTCACTTTGGTATAGTAAAGACTAAAAAATTACTTTAAAGGAAGTATTATTAGAAGAAAATTCATCAGGATGTTTTGGAGTTTATCAACACATGTAATATCTGCAAAAGAGTAAAGTCACTAAAATATTACCCATATGATGCCTTGTCAGCTCTGCTTATTCCTAATTGTTCCTGGAAATTGATATCAATGGATTTCATCATTGACCTGCCTAAGTCTCAATTCAAAGGTTGAAAATATGATAGTATCTTGGTCATTATGGACTGTTTTACTAAGATAGCTAAATATATCCCTTGTTTGAAGACTATTAAAGCATCAGAGCTTACTGAACTTTTCATAAATTCTATTATCTATAAATATGGTCCTCCATCATCATTAATAACAGACTGTGGGTTCTTATTTACCAGTCATTTTTGATCAGCTTTCTACTACTATCTTTATATACACTGAAATTTAAGTACAGCTTTTCATCCTCAAACTGACAGTCAAATGGAATATCAAAATCAAACCCTTGAGCACTATCTCTGAATTTATTGTGCCTATTATTAAGATAATTAGATACAACACCTCTCAACAGCATAATTTGCATATAATAATGCTAAACAAGCTTCAACAGAAGTATCTCCTTTCTTCACATTTATGAGATTTAATTTAGATTTGCCCCAGGATGTTGCAGACAACACCCCTAAGGGGGAGGCAAGCTCTACTGTTAATCAAAAACCTTGAGAAGTTCCAGATGTTACAAAGAGACTTAATATATTGATAGAAATATGTGAGAGATTGATGATCAGCCTATGACACACTGCTGACAAGTAAGTGATGTATTATAATTAAAAATATAAGTTAATGTTATTTAATATTGGAGATGAAGTCCTTTTATCAGTAAAGAACATTAAAACAACTAGACCTTGCAAAAAGCTAGATAATTATTAACTTAATCTATTTCCAATTATTGAAATTATTAGCAGACAGACTTATTGAGTTCAATTATCTCATTCTTTTGATTGAATACACCCCATTTTTCATGTGTTTCTCTTGGAACCTTACTAACAACAAGCAGGATCAGAACCACCTTGCCCTGATAGCATTGAAATTGAAGGAGATTTAGAGTATATAGTGGAGGATATTTTAGATAAATGACTGAGATGAAATGATAAATCAAAGTACTTAATTAAATAGAAAAAATATCTCACTTTAGAGAATACATGGGAATCATTGAATAATTTGGAAAATTCAAAGGACCTTATTGCAGCCTGAGAGGCTGCTAATTAGAATTAAGACATGAGAGTTCCTTATAGTTAAAAGTCAAATAAAAAGAGGAAGTGCTAGCCCCCTACTCTTTTCTCCCACTGGGTTTTTGAGTAGGTAGGTAGATTTTCATGGTCTAAGAATAAGCAATACTCTTCTCCTAGTTTTCCCAAAGGGTTTTAGGAGTTTAATGAGGTTGTTGACTCACATCAGGAAAAGAATTAGAAAGAGTATTATACCTAAAAGGGCCAGACAAACAATTTAATATTTTTTAGCCTGAAGGCACTGCAGGAGAAAAAAGAAAAGCAAAAGAAAAAGGTAAATACTCCTCTCATACAAACATCATGATACCCTCCAGAATAACCTACTTTCAGCTATAACCTTGTATCTTCTAACTAATAGGGTATGCCTCTTCCTTCTCCACCTCCATCTATCCTATTATTAGCCTATATGTTGATGCCATCTAATAGAATTTTGTACTTACTAATTACTTCAGCAGCCTCTTTATCTCCTGAAGCTCCTTCTTCTGCTCCTCCAACTCCTTTGCAATCTAGTGCAGCAGGGCAGCACACTCTAAACCCACTAAAATAGGTGTGAAGGCAGCCTGCTCTTCAGCAGATACCCCCTTTCTAATGTAGA
This sequence comes from Emmonsiellopsis sp. PD_33, assembly GCA_032988165.1. Classification (NCBI taxonomy): domain Eukaryota; kingdom Fungi; phylum Ascomycota; class Eurotiomycetes; order Onygenales; family Ajellomycetaceae; genus Emmonsiellopsis; species Emmonsiellopsis sp. PD_33. The sequence continues at coordinate 41,963 of JANTQF010000152.1, read as the reverse complement.
TTTCTACATTGAAGATGAACTGATGATAGAAGGCCTTTAAATACTTCTAAATGTTATGATCTACACAGCTGAGATCTGTCAGTTTCTATATCTTTTACAGCTTTCCATGAAATTTTACTGGCACCTATAGTTTTATTAGAAACCATGTTGTAACTGAATAGGCAGGAGATAGTACTTACAGGATGGTAGCATATGTTATTCTTATGACAGTACTCACAATTATTATACTGTGATCACTTAACATACACCACCCCCTGGCCATTATGGAAAAGCTTAGCACAGTGCAGGCAGGAGGCTTGACCTGTATAATACCTCTCAGAAGCATCAGCTTCTGACTCCTCAGAGGGGTCAGATTTGAATTCAGAGGATTTAGAAGACTCTAAAGAGGAATTTAGCTCATACTAATTAACCTTCTCATCCTCATCTTTATTTTCATTCTCCTCCTCTTTCTTATTCTCTAACTCTAAAGAGCCTTCCACCTCTACTGACTACTTGAGATAACTCTCCATTTAGAGGGCTTCATCCTCATGATCTTCTGACAGAGAAGAATACAGGAAGCCACTGACAGAATTATCAGTACTAGGCCCAGATGACAGATTATCACCCAACTAGAAAACTAATTAGCTACTTGTTGCTACTGATTTACATCTATAGCACTTATATTAAAGTTGTCAGATTCTAGGACTTTCCAGATACTATCTTCAAGGTTTTTCTTCTTCTTCTCAATGCCCTCTCTCTAATAGTACTAGAGTTATTTTAGTGACTCTGCAGCATGCACAGGCTCTGAATTGGAATTGGAGGCCCTATTTGTGGAAATAATAATAAATGAAGGCACTATTTGTATTAGATTCTATCTCTCTCTTCTAGTATTATATCAGACTTACTGGTGATAATGGGTGAGGGGGGCCAACAGAGTCTCTTAAACTTGTATTTGATATTGGAGGCATAAATGAATGTGAATATAGCTATTTTAATCTATTTTCTCTATTAGTCTTTACTCTGTCCTTTATAGTGTGTTTTTCTCTTATTTTCACACTCATTCTGATGTTTTTAACATGGATTTTGAACTTACCAGAGTGTGTTGTGAGATGATTGCTGAGAGGAAGTTTTTTGTGTGTGAAGAACATTTATTTATATCTCTCTGCCTTGCCTACCCCTTATCACTGTGATAACCTTATGTGAATTCAATATTCACCTTGCAACACTCTAACCCCCCTGTTGCCCCCCTATTTCTCACATGACTAGGATTTAGGAACTAAACCCTTTTAAGAGGAGGCAATTATTATATCCTTGCACTGATGATATGTTATTCTGCTGGCTGGATGTCCTGCAACTACCTCATCAAACTTTATCATATATATTATCATATATCTCATTATAGAGTTCTGCCTGGGCCTGGCTAGAGCACAGCATCATAGATAGATCTAGCAGCTCTGGGGAGCTCCATATAGATAGTCACTAACCTCCCAGACTTGCTGAAGGTCAGTAATTTATTTATCAATTTATCTAACATTTGGAAATCCTCTTACCTATTTGCCTATATATTCCCCCCTTTATGATATTAAGATATCTACCTCCTCTAGTCTAGTAAAGCTCTTGTTGATGAACTCTACCTCTCTAAGCTCTGAATAGTCTAACCTACTTATTAGCTCCTCATCCCTTCTGAGCATCAACTGATACAGTGCTGTCTCTATTCCTAATATAGTAGTGTCATCATTTAGATATTAAAGCATACTTACACAAGCTTAGCATCCTCTTCATATCCCTTCTTAAGTCTCTTGTAGAATTCCTTGGACATTTATATAAGAGTTTCTGTGTAGTAGCAGTCAGATGTCTCATTATCTTAGCTAATATGAGTAAGGTAGGCATCCTGTATTTCCTCTAGTGATTCTTCTATAGGTATTACATTCCTACTTGATAGCTAAGATAATACATCTAGTACAAGGTGAAGGCATCCTAATTTATGGATTATCTTGATCCAGAATTATTACAGATAAGCTTCCATCTAGACCAACTATAGATTCTATCAGTCCATTGCTGTCATTTTGAGGTGGGTTACCTTAATAATGCCCAGTATGAGTTCATGGTCTATATATATGACAGTCATGCTGGTAGACACTTTCATAAGGTGACATACCTTATATATAGCTCATATAAGACAGGCAATCTCTAGTTCCATGGGCTAGTAGCACTGTTCTGCTGAGGTCAACATTTTACTGAGAAATAAAATTAACTCAACTAGTCCTTATAGTGGAGGTACTGTGTAGTCCCTTGTCTTCAGTACCAGCTATGAGTCCTTAACATGAAATAGCATGATATTATAGCCCCATTCTATAGATACATCAACATTCATGAACAGCATATACAGGTAGTCTGCATGTACAAGAAAGAATTGGGTTCTAAAGATATTTTAGATGTTCTTGAATACCACTATCTCCTTGGAAGTTCTATTTACTCTTATCATGGCTATGTAAGTGTTGCATTTAGTACTCTTTAATAATTCTTTCTTCAGCAACTCTATCTTCCTCTTCTGTAGTGAATCAGTGTGATGAGTATATCAGGGGACATACTAGCATAGTTAGCTCATCAGGCCCAGATATTTCTCTAAATGTATTAATTTCACTGGGAATTCAATGTCCACCAGAGCTTTCAACTTCTCTTTATCAATGGATAAGCCTAGTCTGAAGATATATTAGCCTAGGAGACACACTGAGAGAAATCCAACATAGGTCTTTTTCAGGTTAAGGATGATGCTGAGTTTGTGCAGATGTTAGAAGAGTTTACACAGGTAAATAATATAGTAATTCCATGTCTCTAAATGCACAACTAAGTCATCAATATATACACACATGAATTCTTTCAGGTCTGCAAGGCATCTATCAATCTACCACTGCATGTAAGGTATCAAGTTTATATACCTCATTATAGCAACATTAAATATCTTCTATCCTCAGTGCATTACTACTGTCATCTTGGTTCAGTCCTCTGGATGCAACTACTAATGATAGAAAAAACTCATGACATCTTCAACCATTATAAACTTAGCTCCTTTCAAGCTGTGGAGGATGTCTAATTGTAGCAGGATAAGGTAGACATCCAGTTCAGTTACTTTATTAAGTGTGTGCAGGTCAATTATAACTCATCTCTTTCTCACAGGCTTTCCTTCATAGTATATTGTTCATTAAACTATAAAAACTAGGTAAGCTAAGTAGGTATATGTCCTTACTCAGCTCATTCTTTCTTGTATGTATAGCTTATTGAATGTGTTATCTATGCACTTATAGTTCTCTGAACCTACTGAATATATTTTCACTGTCTTAGGTAGTATCATGTTCTTCTTGAGAGAGACATGCATCTATTCATCCTGTGGAATATCTATAAATCCACTATAATCTATAAATATATCTTTAAATTTCATAATCAGGTCTGTGAATATTCTCTGTGTCTCTCCATCCTCATAATATATTATAATGCCATTAGGTAGAGTAATCTCATTTTGCCCATTTTAAATAACCTTTAGTTAACTGTTCCTTTGTGGAGATTCTGTGGTCACTAGTGTTACAGCCTCATTTGTGACATGATATTCATTTATGAATTCCAGCTCTTACAGGGATCCCAGCTTTATATGCCTTGCTAGCTTTACTAGTTTATTTGTGTCATTCCTCACTTACATGAATGGTAGTGTGTGGTCAAGTACATAGACATGGAACATGAGTTATGTGTTTAATAGCTCAAATAGGTAATCCCTATCATCTAGCAGGGTCTCCTTACCACAAACATGAATTGAAATCTTTACTTTTGCTCTTAGCAGCATAATTACTCTAGTAGCTGTGTACAATGAACAGTAATCCTAATAGTTTAGCTTTAAAGCTAATGTGAGCTTAACTATAGCTTCTCAGCATCTCATAAGCCATGCAACCTTATTAGGGAAGTTCAAGATGATCCCTTCTAGCCCAAGATTATCCACTCTTAATAATAGTTTAGCCTGTAGGTTATCAACAATGTGTGCCTCAATAAATAGATGTGTGATGACAGACTTTCCATCTGGAAGCATTACAGGTAGATGTAAAGGAATGATAACTATCTCTGATGACACAGAACCTTTACTAATTTCTCAAACTATAACTAGCTTTGACTGGACTATCTTGACATTTAGATCTTGACTCAGAAGCTATTCTCTGTCTATCAGAGTCATAATGCAATCTAAATCTAGACATACATCATCTGCCTTGTCTGATTTCTCCACAAACACCTTTGCTATCACATAGTGCCAGAAGCAGAATGAGAGGCTATCTAGTGAGTACATCTATAGATATTTTAATAACATAATAGGTAGAGAAGTATTAACATGTCAGACTACTAACTCATCATCTTTACTGTAGTATTCAGTAACATGATCATACAATTAATTGTTCAAGATAAAGATGACATTATAATTATAACAGTTATATACATTATATTCATTATTAAAGCCTAGGTATCTTTCAGCTTCATTAGGATGTCTATCATTATAATTATTATCTTAATAGCTATCATACTAGTCATCATGCTGAGCATCACAGTCATCTTCATCTTTCATTCTATTTGTCTAGTTGACTCTCACTTCTTTATAACAATCCTCATATTAATGGTTATCATACTGATGCAGGGGTGCAGAGTTTCTATAACAAGGCTAATAATTATTATTATAATTATTATTATGATTATTATTTTAATAGTTATTATTACTATAATCTCCTTCATACTTGCAGTTCTGGTCATAAAGCTATCATGATGTACTTAGTAGTTCACAGTTGGGATTTCCATCATCCATGTGATTATCCTGTTAATTGTAAGCATTGTTCTTCTAGTAATCATCTGGGCCATCCTGGGTTCTTAACTGATAGCCATAATAAGGTTGTATATTTCTTGGGTAATTACTATACTCATAATACTATAGTTAGTATTTATCCTCCTAGTTGGCTGACTTCTTCATCAGCTGAGCAACAAACTTCTTAATAGTAGTTCCAGGGTCAGGTTCATCAATCATGAGACATAAGGGTAGATTAAGGTACTTCTAAATGTGGAGCATAAGGATGTCCTCATTGTCAGAATGCCCACAATGCTTTATAACATGTACTAATTTTATAGTAAAAGTAGCTACAGACTTTTCATTCCTCATGTTCTGTATGGTGTAAAACATTTTCTCAAATTTTACTAGAGACTTATTTGGGAGCATGCAGAAATATGTCTTCAGCACTTTACATATCTGGGTTGCACCATCTGGGTGATTTAGCAGGTTATAGCAGGTAATATCACTAATTTCTAAAATCTACCAGGTATTAGCAGCTCTACAGAAACAGATTAGTAGGTTCTGTTTTATAATAGTAGCATTCTGAGATTATGCTGCTATTTATACTTAGGCTATGAAGCTAAATACATTATAATAGTATGTCTTACTGTTCTTATCCCATATATTATTTGTGCCCATGGAGTCTGGTCAGAATATACTAATATCAGTAATCTTCCATGAGGCATTCCCTGTGTATGAGGTGTAGTCAGTGGAGCTTCCTTCAGTGTTCTGACTCTAGTGTATTACTGCCAGACTAGGGTCACAAACCAGTGTTTCCAGTGGGTTAGAGTCTGGAGTAAGCTAGCAGCTGTTAGAATCCAGAGTCAGTTGGTAGCTATTACTTTAACTACTAATATCTAGCTCATGTAGAGTCTTTTTGATCATTTAGGTAATAGTGTGCATCTGCCTGGCAGAGAGTCCATTATTGTTAGCTACTCCAGAAGTAGCCACATCTGTAGTAACAGTGCTATTAGTGGGTGTGGCAGCACTTTTATTTGCCATGATTGTAGGGCAAGTTGATAGGATGAAATTGACTAAACACCTACATGAGGGGTATACTATGCTGAGCTGGTCTGACCAGTGGATATGTCTGTTAGCTAATAGATTATTAGGCTGTTGTAGTGCTTGCAAGCTGAACTACTGAGGTGGCTGTGTTCAGCTATGTAAGTGATCTAAAAATCTTGTCATTATAGATGATGTAGTTGACTCAGGACACTAACATTATGGATTCTCCATGCCATCTTTATCATTACTGGTCAAGTCAATTGTGGCTGAAGTCATGACAGTGCAATTAGAAAAGAAAGAAGAAGATGGGAGAGAAATGAGGGGATTTTCAATTTATTTTGATTACTTTAAGTTAGTAATAGTAGCTGTAGATAACCTAGCATCTTCTGTCAGCAGTCAAGACAGTCTACTACTTAATTGAGTAGTTAGCCTCAGATGTTAGATCATCAGAGAATAGACATCAGACAGATATGATATATTCACTACTCATCTCAATATAATTCTTTCTAGTTCTTCCTCTGCAGCTTTCATGTCAGCTGAAGATTCCTGCCTGGCCTGTCTGTTTATTATTGTTTCTTCAGTTAATGGCAGAATCAAGAGAATTTTGGAGGATCTAGTAGAGTTGGATGTAGGCATCTAAGGCACATAAGATTCAATGTAGGCTTTATAGCTTGAGTCTTTTAGCAGGTATTTTACATCTCTTGTAAATCATTTAACATCACTTCTGAAAGCTGCTTTGTCTATTGCCTAGTCTACTGAATATTCTAGCTGTCCTGTAGTCAAACTCTTCCCTGTAGCTGCAACACTGAAGCTCTGCATTCTAGCTCAATCTCCTAGTAGAGTATTTAACTTGGGCAGAGGCTCTGAACAATCCATATTTGCAGTGATGTACTCAGCTATTAGCTCAACTTGCATGCTGATGAGGGAAACATAAGTGCCTTTATCAGCAATGTAAGTAGTTAATTAGTGGGTAGAGTAGATGACTTCAATAGTTAGTTTCACAGACATCCCAGTAGTCTATCATCAGTGAAGGGGGTTAGCCCAGTAAAAACTCACAGATAGGGATCATAGCTCTTCAGTTAACCCATCAAACTTAGAGACATGCTACTAATTGTAATAAAAACACAGTGCATAATAAGATTTGTAGAAAAAGGCTTGATTCTCTTCAGAGTGTGGAGGCTCCATGACATCTATATGTCACTGAGGCCATCAGGGCTGACTAAGCTACTACATGCTATAAAAGCAATGCTGTGTGTGTAGTATATAGTATCTTAGCTGTGTGGTCTACCTCAATCTAGTTCTTAAGGATAATCACTGTATTATTAGTATATATCATACTCATTAGCTTACAATGTTCAGCCTTTACACCCTTAATTTCTAAGTCTTACAGACAATACACTAGAGTCTCTATTACTAATATGAAGAGTAAATAGCTTAGAGGATCATTCTAGCATACTCTACTTTATATTAGGACCTTCTCTCTTAGATAGTCATTAATATATAGTTTGGCAAAAAGTTTACATATAGAACTTATATTATCTTAATAAATTATTCTGGTAGACCTATATGTCTCATCATCTTTCAGAAGAAGTTATAACTGACTTGATTATAGACTTTTTTCTGATTCAGAAATAGTAGTGCTAGAGATTTCTAAGTCTATCTAGCACAAGCTAGGCACATCTGCACTGTTCTTATATTATCATTAATTATCCTTTCAAATAAGAAGGTAGTCTGATAGAGTTCTAATACTCTATCTAATACAGCTATTAATCTTACCATCAGTATGAATGTGAGGATCTTGTAGTTAACCCCTATTAGAGTTATAAGCCTGTAAAACTTTAGGTCTCAGAGGTCTCCTTTATTTTTAAATATAATAGAGATTATCTTTATATTTCATTCATTTAGTACCCAGCCCTTCATTAGGATTTAATTAAATACAGTCCTCAGTACTTTAGTAATTCTTGAGGTTATACTTACTACTTGACAGTGCATCAGCATTACTTTGTAGAACTCATTTAAGAGGCCATCCTCTTTAGATGACCTTCTCAGAGCTACCTATTTTATCAAGAAGAGTACCTTTTCTTCTGAGATTACTTATATTAAAGACTCTACTTGCTCTATTATTACTCTTACTGTTAAATGCTGAAGTAGATAGTTCATAGCCTTCTAATTATAATATTTCTCTGAGAAGAGCTTATTATAGAATTATTCAGCTATCTCTAGTATTTTAACTTCTTTTGTAGTCTTCATTTCATTTATAATATAAAGTGTGATAATCTCTTGATCTACTTCATACTTTACCCTCTAATAGAATCACTTATTAGATTTCTCATTAAGAAGTATGTGCTTTGCCAGTGCATTATAGGAGTAGCTATTATAATATTATTAGTTCAGCTATTCCTTCTGTGTAGTGACTACTCTTATTTTTCCTTCTAATGCCTCATTTAAGATGCCTTACTATCTTCTCTTAATAAGAGTCAATTACTTTCTAACCACTATAAATCTTAGATATTTAGATGTCTTTACTGACATTCTCTTTTCTTCATGAAAGATTTACTAGATCAGAATCTTATATACTACCTACTTAACTAGTGAGTTACTATTATACTCTCACACCAGTAATATGTTATTCTACTGGCTAGATGTCCTGCAATCACCTCATTAAACTTCATTATATATATTATCATATATCTCATCATAGAGTTCTGCCTGGGCCTGACTGGAGCACAGTATCATAGATAGATTCAGTAGCTCTAGAGAGCTCCATATAGATAGCTACTGACCTCTCAGACTTGCTGGAGATCAGTGATTCATTTATCAATCTATTTAATGTTTGAAAATTTTCTCACCTATTTACCTACATATTCTCTCTTTTATGATATTAAGATATCTACCTCCTCTAGTCTAATAAAGCTCTTATTAATGAACTCTACCTCTCTAAGCTCTAAATAATCTAATTTACTTATTGACTCCTCATTCCTTCTGAGCATCAACTGATACAGTACTATCTCTATTCCTAATATAGTAGTATTATCATTTAGATATTGAAGCATACTTATAATTTAAATTGCTGCTCAGTCTACCTCAGATCAGCATTCATTAATATGTTGAACTCTTTAAACTAATAGGCCATGAATATTCATACTGAATCTGATGTCTTTTCTAATAATATATCTATCTTATCAGAAGATCATCAAACTCCTTCAGCTGATACATCACTGAATTGGAATCAAGAAGGTCTATTCTTAACTAAACCTCATGAAATCAAGACTGGAGATCCTAAGCCTTATTATAGAAATAATATTATGAAATATCAAATCTTTACTCATTTCTTTAAATGAAAATATGAACTTACTCCTAATCATTTTAAATAAGATAGGTTTTGTATCCTATATACTACTACTCATCTACATGGCACTATTAGGACTACTTGGAGTATCAAGAAAAATAAACTTCATAATACAGATACTATGTACACTTGGAAACAGTTCAAAGAATTCCTCATGAATCAAATTAAAGACCACTGAAACTAAGGCTATATAGCTGCTACTTAATTCTATAGCCTTACCTAATAAGAGAGTCAAACTGTTCATGCTTTTAAAGCCACCTTTAATGAATACTGGAATGAGCTTGAACTTGACCTCAAAACTTTATAAACACAGCTTTTCTATGCTAAGTTGCACCTTTCTATTCAGAATATAATTAACAACTACCAAGAGATTTCTATGGATCAGATTCAACTAGTTAACCTCACTTCTCATCTTCAAACCTAACTTAAGAAAACTAGAACCCCTAAATAACCTACTAGTGAGCAGTCTAATCTCAATAAGAATCAGAATACTAATCTTCAATAAGAAGGCTACAAATATCAATGGAGTGACCTTAAGAAGTAGAATCAATCTGCTTCAAAGAATCTCCTTTCTTAATAAGAACAGGATAAACACAAGGATAAGAACCTTTACTATAACTGTGGCAAGCCAGGCCACTATACTTCTGATTGTTGATCTAAGAAAAAGGATCCTAAGGATATTATCAAAATCTCAGTAATTAATACATCAGATAATCCTTAGGAATAATTACACTTAGACTTCTCATCTAGAATGGAAATCATAGATCCCTTTGACTAATCTGATCTCTTAGAACCTTTAAGAAAGTTAAAAGATTATTAGTTATATATAATCATTCAACTTGATACTTTTACTAGGACACTTTCAATTAGGTGTCTATTCAACCCCAGTTTGGAAGTAGACTGTATTTCAGTCAATTTTACAGAGTTATGTGGTTGGAAAGTGTCAAAATCTACTACTCATAATATAGTATAGTTTGCCAATAGAACTTATTCCTATCACTATAGCCTTATTGATATAATCTACTAAATAACTGACTCAGAGGATTTTTTGCAAGGAGGAAACCTATCTTTTGAAGTTATTAATATGATGTATAAGGACATTATTTTGAGCATGCCTTGGACACTTACTAATAACCCATTAGTTGACTAGGTTGCTTAAACATGGTATTTTCAACTCACTGATATACAGATTTCTATTAAGAATCCCTCTGAGTTTATAGCATTAGTTAAAGATGAACCATGCATCTATTACATATCTAGTAATGTTTTAGTAGATGTGAATAATCCTAAAGACAGTTAGGCATGGTTAATTCCTAACATCAATTCTCTGAATATGGCAGACCCTTAAATCATCAAGATTTTTCAAGATTTTCAAGATGTTTTCTCCAAAAAAGAAGCTTTAAAGCTAGCTGATATTAGATGAGTTACTCATGAAATCAACCTACATAATGGTGAGTTACTACTGTACAGTTCACTTTATAATCTATTAGTAATTGAGCTAGAAACACTTCAGAAATATCTTGAGGACATGTAATTATAAAATTGAATTTAATCCTCTTGAAGCCCTGTAAGGGCTCCCATCCTATTTGTACCTAAGAAGGATGATAGATTATATCTATATGTAGACTATAGAGGTCTAAATAAGATAACAATTAAAGATTGTACTTCTTTACCTTTAATTGATGAGATGATGGATTAATTATCCAGGAAAAAGTATTTTTCAAAGCTTAATTTGTGAGATGCTTATTATTAAATTCAGATAAAGAAGGATGATAAATAAAAGACTACTTTTTGAATAAAATATAATAATTTTGAATATCTAGTTCTCCCCTTAGATCTCTACAATGCTCTGGCTATATTTCAAACTTATATCAATCAGGTACTTTGGGGCCTACTTGATATCTCATGTGTTATCTACCTTAATGATATTCTTATCTTTTCAGATACTGAAGAAGAGCATGAGGAGTACATTTGATAGGTCTTAGAATGTCTCTGATAATATAGTCTTTTTACTAAGGAATCAAAGTGTATGTTCTTTGCCCAGGAAGTGGAATTTCTTGGGTTTATAGTGGGTGTTAATGGAGTCTATATGGATCAAGTTTGTATAGCTATCATCTTGAAATAGCCTGAACTATATACATTTTGAGAAGTGCAAGTTTTCCTAGGTTTTATGAATTTTTACTGGAAATTTATATATACTTATTCTCAAATAATGGCTCCTATAACTAAGTTACTTAAAGATAGTATTAAAGGCAAGAAACCTGGGCCATTTCATTTCACTAAAGATGTCAGGGCAGTATTAGCTGCAATCAAAAAGGCCTTTACAGAAGCAATACTCCTTAACTATTTTAACCCCAATTAATCTGTTCAACTGGAGATAGATGCCTCTGAATTTAATATTTATAGAATATTATTCTAGTTGATGGAAAACCCAAATTAAAATAGGTTTAGTAGGTGAGAAGGCTCCTATTCACTTATAACTTATAGGCAAGACTGGGCTTCAGTAGCTTTCTTTTCAAGAAAATTAAATCTAATGTAATAATAGTACAATATATATAATTAAGAACTCCTTATAATTATTAAATCATTCAAAACTTGATAATACTATCTGTAGGGTAGTAATTTTCCTATTCAAGTTCTTTCAGATCATGCAAATTTGCATTATTTCTTTACCACCAAGAAACTATCTGTAAGACAGGCTAGATGGGCTGAGTTATTATCTGAATATAATTTTTATATTCATTATTGTCCTGGCCAGCTTAACCCAGCTAATGTGCCTTTGCAGTGGCTAAACTATGAAATAATCCTGTGGGAGAAAGATGTTGATAAAGCACTTCCTACATTGCAGAAAAAACTGGCTGCATGGGATTTAATTATACCTAGTTATAGATTTTAATTCAGAGCTGCAGAGGCTACTTCAGACAGCTGAATTAGTAATATTAAACTGACTGAGATAATAATGCTTGATAAAGCTGATACTAATAGTCTAGAATGTCTTGTATCACATCTGGCTGCAACAGATGTTACTTTAGATGAAATAAGCTATAAACTTCCCTCTAAGATGCTTCAAGAATTCATTAAGGAGGTATAAGATAGGGACACCTTTTATGTATCTCAAATTCAAGAGCTAAAAGGTTGTGAAGAACCTAGGTTGAATTCAAATAGCAGGCTTGAAGATTTAAAGCTAGCAGCTAAGTTAAAAGGATGGTTAATAGGAGATTATAACCTTCTAACATTTAATGAATTTATTTTTATTTCTACTAGTAGAGCTCTAAGACAAGAGTTACTATGAATCTATTATGATGATTCACATGCAGGTCATTTTGATATAGTAAAAACTAAAAAATTACTTTAAAGGAAGTATTATTAGAAGGAAATTCATCAGAATGTTTTGAAGTTTATTAACACATACAATATCTACAAAAGAGTGAAATTGCTAAAATACTACTCATATAGTGCCTTGTCAGCTCTATCTATTTCTAATTGTTTCTGGAAATTAATATCAATGGATTTCATCATTGACCTGCCTAAGTCTCAATTTAAAGGTTAAAAATATGATAGTATCTTGATCATTGTGGACCATTTTACTAAGATAGCTAAATATATCTCTTGTTTGAAGACTATTAAAGCATTAGAGCTTACTGAACTTTTCATAAATTCTATTATCTATAAATATGATCCTTCATTATTATTAATAACAGACTGTAGGTTCTTATTTACCAATTATTTTTAGTCAGCTTTCTACTACCATCTTTATATATGCTAAAATTTAAGTACAGCTTTTCATCCTCAAACTGATGGTCAAACAGAACATCAAAATCAAATCCTTGAGCACTATTTCTAAATTTATTATACCTATTATTAAGACAATTGGATGTAGCATCTTTCAACAGCACAATTTACATATAATAATGCTAAACAAGCTTTAATGGAAGTATCTCCTTTCTTCACATTTATGGGATTTAATCTAGATTTACTCTGAGATGTTGCAGATGACACCTCTAAGAGGGAGGCAAGCTCTACTATCAATTAAAAACCTCAAGAAGTTCTAGATATTATAAAGAGACTTAATATATTAATAGAAATATATGAGAGGTTGATAACTAGCCTACAACATGCTACTGATAAGCAAGTAACATATTATAATTAAAAATATAAGCTAATATCATTTAATATTAGAGATGAAGTTCTTTTATTAGCAAAGAACATTAAAATGACTAGACCTTGCAAAAAGCTAGATAATTATTAACTTGATTTATTTCTAATTATCAAAATTATTAGCAGATAGACTTATCAAGTTTAATTACCTCATTCTTTTGATTGAATACACTCCATTTTTCATGTGTCTCTCTTGGAACCTTACCAACAATGAGTAGGATTAGAACCATCTTGCCCTGATAGCATTGAAATTGAAGGAGATTTAAAGTATATAGTGGAGAATATTTTAAATAAACAACTAGAATAAAACAATAAATCAAAGTACTTAGTTAAATGGGAAGGATATCCCACTTCAGAGAATACATAAGAACTATTGAATAATTTAGAAAATTCAAAGGACCTTATCACAGCCTGGGAGGCTGCTAATCAGAATTAAGATGTGAGAGTTCCTTATGGTTAAAAGTTAAATAGAAAGAGAAAGCACTAGCTCCCTACTCTTTTCTCCCACTAAGTTTTTAAGTAGGTAGATAGGTTTTCATGATCTAAGAATAGATAATACTTTTCTCCTAGTTTTTCTAAAGGGTTTTAGGAGTTTAATGAGATTGTCAACTCACATCAGGAAAGAAATTAGAAAGAGTATTATACCCAAAAGACTCAAATAAACAATTTAATATTCTTTAGCTCAAAGGCACTACAGAAGAAAAAAGAAAAGTAAAAGAAAAAGATAAACACTCTCTCCATATAGATACTACAGACACTTCAGGACAATCTACTTTCAGTTATAACTTTATATCTTTCAATTAACAGAATACATCTCTTCCTCCTTTACTTTTATTTATTCTACTATTAGTTTACATGTCAGTATCATCTAAAGGGATTTTATATTTATCATCTTCTTTAGTAATTCCTTTATCTCTTAAAGCTCCTCCTTCTGCTCCTTCAACTTCTTTATGATCTGATGCAGCAGGGCAGCACACTCTAAACTTATTAAGATAGGTGTGGAAGTAACTTACTCTTCAGTAGACACTCTCTTTCTAATGTAGATTTCTATATTAAAGGTGAATTAATGATAGAAGATCTTAAGATACTTCTGAATGTCATATTCTATACAGCTGAGATCTATCAGCTTCTATATCTTTCACAGTTTTTCATGGAATCTTGCCAGCACCTATAGTTTTTATTAGGAATCATGTTACAACTGAATAGGCAGAGAAATAGTACTTACAGAATAGTAGTATGTGTTATTTTTATAATAATACTTATAGTTATTATACTGTGATTACTTCACACACACTATCCCCTAGTCATTACAGAAAAGCTTTATACAGTGCAGGTAGGAAGCTCAACCTGCATAGTATTTCTCCATCAGGGTATCATTAGCTTCTAACTTCTTAGAGAGGTTAGAATTAAAATCAGAGAACTCAGAAGACTCTAAAGAGAGATTTAGCTTATACTAATTAATTTTCTTATTCTCATCTTCATCCTCATTCTTCTCCTCTTTCTCATTCTCTAACTCTAAAGAGCCTTCTGCCTCTACTAACTACTCAAAATAACCCTTTATATAGAGGGCTCCATCCTTATGATCTTCTAACAGAGAAGAACATAGAGAGTTACTGACAGAATCATCAGTACTGGGCCTAGACAATAAATTATCAGTCAACTAGAAAACTAATTAGCTACTTATCACTACTGATTCATATCTATAGTACTTATATTGAAGTTATTAGATTCTAGAACTTCTCAGATGTTATCTTCAAAATCTTTCTTCTTCTTCTTAACACTCTCTTTCTGATGGTGCTGGAGTCATTTCAGTAACCCCACAGTATATATAGGCTCTGAATTGAAATTAAAGGCCCTATTTGTAGAAATAGTAACAAATAGAGGCACTATTTTATATTAGATTCTATCTTTCTCTTCTGATATCATGTCAGACTTACTGATAATAATAGGTAAGGGGGGCCAACAGAGTCTCTTAAACTTATATTTGATATTGGAGGTGTGAATAAATGTGGATATAGCTATTTTAATCTATTTCCTCTATTAGCCTTTGCTCTGTCCTTTGCAGTGTGTTTTTCTCTTATTTTCACACTCATTCTGGCATTTTTGAGATGGATTTTAGACTTACCAGAGCACATTATGAGATGGTTACTAAGAGGAAGTTTTTTATATGCAAAGAATACTTATTTATACTCCTCTATCTTACCTACTCCTTGTTACTGTGATAATCCTGCATAAATTCAATATTTATCTTGCAACACTCTAATCCCCTGTTGCCTCCCTATTTCTCATGTAACCAAAATTTAGAGACTAAATTCTTTTAAAAGGAGGCAATTATCATGCTCTCATACTGATAATATATTATTCTACTGGCTGGATGTCCTGCAACTACCTCATTAAACTTTATTATATATATTATCATATATCTCATCATAAAGTTCTACTCAGGCCTGGCCAGAGCACAGCATCATAAATAGATCTAGTAGCTTCAGGGAGCTCCATATAAATAGTTACTGATCTCTCAGACTTACTAGAGATCAGTAATTTATTTATCAATCTACCTAATATTTGGAAATCCTCTCATCTATTCACCTACATATTCTCCTCTTTATGATATCAAAATATCTACCTCCTCTAATCTAGTAAAACTCTTATTAATAAACTCTACCTCTCTAAGCTTTAAATAGTTTAATTTACTTATCAGCTCCTCATCTCTTCTGAGCATCAACTAATATAGTGCCATCTCTATTCCTAATATAGTAGTGTCATCATTTAGATATTAGAGTGTGCTTATAGTTACTCATTTTGAGTAATTATAAAGTCATTTAATAAAAATCTCTCATCTGAGTGAACTTTAATGTATTCATCTTCAGATGCTATCTCTCCTTTCTTTTATCTATTATAGTAGAGATTTTGAGAGTAAGGGTCATTGCATGATGATCTATATTAAGTTCTAAGAGGAAGATATTACTCTTAGTTATATCTATTCTCTAGTCCTCTCTTAGATATACTCTATCTATATATAACTTTAGCTTTCTCTATCTAAAAAATGTATAGTCTCTCACAGAAGAATACCTTTATCTCCAGTAGTCTATTATATCATAAAGAGGGCTTCTAATAGTAATAAGGGTTTTTATACTCTCCAGCCAACCCCATTTAGGGGCTTTATAGGCATGATGATTCATAGGTCCCTCTGTGAGGTTCTAATCTCCTCTAATTATATTTTATTTCCACTCATGATGGCTCAGCTTGCAGGTAACTATTCTTAGCTAGAATGTTTTTATATCTATATCTATTAGAGTATAGATATTACTAATCATCAGGGGTCTCTCCCTGAATTTCACCCTACACACAAGCACTCAGCTACTGATATCTCTTATAAGCACATGAGAAGAGCTCCTAGTTGGGCTGTCTTCTTCCTCAGCCAGTCACTGTGTTGTTTTCAGGTTTATGATTATTACAACACCTCTACTCTTCTATCTATTATGAGCTTCCACTGAAACTAATGGGAATGCTGATGTTAAATCACTAATGCTATTATTATTAAATTTAACCTTTTAGACTAGAATAACATCTACTTTTCATATCTGAATAGCATTGTATAGTCATCTGAACTGGGCAGGGTCTAAGATTAATCATACATTAAGAGAAATAATATATATAATATTCATTAAAAAGATGTTTTAATTAGTAGGTCATCTAGAAGAATAACTCTAGAGCTAATAGAAAGCTTCACTGCTTGAAGTAATAGATAATATATATTAATATGAGATGTAGGTATCTCACCACATATCTTATACTTCCCTTTAAGTAAGTTTACTATCTATAATTTTACTTGAAAATGCCAGCCTTCCTTCATATAAGCCAGGCTAATATTAACTGAAAAGAAAGAAACACCAGGTAATTTTGAGAAAATAAAAATATAAATACCCCCTAGAATGCCTTTTAACTTCTAATATCTCATTCAAAAAGATACTTCTAACTTCTTTATATGTCTTTCATCAGCTACTATTACTATCATCTCCAGGGGAGAGGCAGTCTTAATATTTAGTTGAGTCATAAAGATCATACTTCCCTCAGGGCAGTATATATATACTAGTATCTCATACTTTAGAATGTTTAGGAGATAAGATGTAGCTTTAATTTCTATTCTTTATATAGTCTCCATTGAGTCATACTCAACCATCTACCCCTTCTAATTAGTGTGTAGACACACTGTCCCCACTTCCTTCTTCATAGGATCTAACAGGGGTTATACTGTTATAGCTTGAATAATATCTAAAAATTTGATCTTCCCCTCTAAATGTAACTTAATAGGGAGTTAAAGAAAAAGTTAGTATCTCCTACTAAAGTATGCTTTTACTTAAAGCTGCCACTGGAATGGAATAGAACAGGATGGGAAACTATCTCTATATATTTATCCTGTAGATATTAATCTCATTTCATCTCATACTAAAATGTGTGCTCCTATATCCTATCTTGTAATCAAATTAAAATCCCATGTTCTGTCTTATTACATGAATGGTTCTCCCATGTCCCATCCTGTCCTATCCCATAAATAGATGGGATGGGATGGGATGGGAAGGAAAATCCCAGATATAATAATAAATCATATGTAGTTAGAAATCATCATGAAAAATTTCATATGAATTATTATCATTTCTCATTACATTTTTTCTACTATATTAATTTTCCATTCATTATAGTAATAAGTTAATACTTACTCCATATCATCATATCATCTCTACTATGTATCTACTCCTTAGTATCTGAAGCTACTACAAGCTCTTAGGCTGCTCTCCATACTTCTCAACCACACACTTCTCAGGCTTGTCAACCACAAGCTCTAAATCCTTATGCTTTCTGGCCCCATGCAGCACATTTCTCTCTACTACAGGCTCTATAATCCCATACTCCTTTAATATAGACCCCTTAACCATAGACTTTACCATACAGCCTTCCTCTCTATTCTTCAGGATCAAGACCAGGTCTGCTAGATTAAGCTCTATATCTCTATCTCTATTTTCCTCACTTACAGTACCCTCCTCCTCCTCACTATCAACCCAGTCCTCATCATCTGATGTATCCACATCAAAGTCATTCAACCCACACCCCACTACTTATATCTCCATGCCATAGCCTTTAATCTTTACTCCCTATTTCTTATTCTCTTCTACAGCTATCTTCAGCTTTACACCTCCAAAGTATGAACAGCTCATCTCTCTCAAAATTGACAGAACAAGCTACATATCATCAACTTGAAAGGTCTTCTTCCAGTGATGAGCCAGGCAGAGATTCACACCTGAAGTACTATTAGTATCATATTATTAATAGACTATTATATTATCTCATTACCTACATTTAAAGAGCATCATCAGTATCTCCTCACTAATGAGGTGTAGATAATTAATGGTCTCAGCCTGGACATAATATCTATCACCCAGATTTTTCCTACCTGCCTTGGGCAAATCCTGAATTATCTCCCTCACAAGCTGACTAAATAGCTCTATTTCCAAAACTAGATACACACTTATCTACTAAAATGTAATCTTCTTCTCTGCAACTAATCTAGCTGTTAGTAAACTATTAATATTATTCTGAATAGTATCTTATCTAATAGATCAGCTAGTGACTGTAGCTTAGATTTAATATTAGCATAGTTCTTAGCTCTGCATCTACTATTTACTTTAAGCCATGCCTTTTAATTATCAGCTTACTCCTTATGGTCCTTATGATACTTCTTCACTATGAAGGCCTTATTATGTTTCTTGTAGATTCCAGAGGAGTACTTATAGTTGATCAGATAGTAGTTGAAAATAAACTCACATATTAGTTCATACATTAGTTTCTAGGGGAAGAAGGCTGGAGACACATACCTAGACATACTACTAGATAGAGGTGGTTGGAATGGGGGGGGAGTCAGAGATAGAAATTTTAGAGACTATAAAAAAGAAGAGAAGAGAAGAGAAAAATGAGAAGAAGAAGAGAAGGAGAAGAGGGGTAAACATGATATGTTGCTGATTGTGATTAAAATAATTTCTATTTTGAGTGTTACTGAGGAGAATAATCTAAACCTATTACTCAGATCCATTACTATATAAATATATTCTATAATTACTTTCATTAATCTTAGTATACTATCATTTTAACATTCATCACATCATACAAGAAATATTAACATTCAGAGTTATCATAAAACACACAATGTCCAGCCCTCAATCACTAATAAAGGAGTACTTATAATACCCCAAGATCAAGCACATCAGGAAGATCAGGCATGCAAAGACCAGCAATGAGGCCATTATGGAAAAAGCCCAAGAGGCTAATTGTAAGGCACACTTTGATGTAGTAAAGCATCTGCAGGAATTAGTTAAATGATAATGAGCTTTTATAATAGTCCTGATAGTAAAGATGTTAATACTAAGCACAGAGAAATAGCATTACTAGCTAATCAATCTGCCATAAAGAAGGTAGAGACTGAGCATATTATCTAGAAGTATTTTGATCAAGAAAAGTCCTTAGAATATCATCAGGTCTAAATTGTAAAGAAGCATGCACTTGAGGAGGAGGCAGAGGAAGAGGAGATTATATAGTGACTACATGCATTGTAATCTAGGACCAGTTCTAAATAGAGAAGAGTTAGTTACTTCAACTTGTAACTATAATTATTGATTAATACTAACTGTTAATAGATTGATATCCCCTCTCCCTTCAATGATAAGATCATTGACATGGCCCTCCAACATTTTTACATTCAGGCACAGGTGTTATTGGCCTCCCATGATGTGAAGATTCTCAAGCATGGAAAAGCAATGCTCATAGCTGCTGATGCTAGTGAGGAAGTAGCTGCAAAGAAATTGAATAAGTTCTAGAAGACTTTAGATAAGAAAGATAGAGGATTATTAGAAGTAATTCCTTGGCTAGAAGAGGTATTAGAGGGTGATTTTAAGATGGAGGAAGAGGTGTTGAGTGATGAGAATGAGAAGTTAGAGTGGGAAGATTATTCAGAGTAAGATAATATAGAGTTTTTATGTGAAATGAGAGCTTATAAAGTCTATTTAATAGAAATTAATATTAGATAGAGAAAGTTTAGTATAGAATGGAGTTTATTTACATTCTAAGAATTTCAGTAATAGAATTTAATAATAGACCTCTTATGGATTTTCATTAATAGCATCATAGCCATAATCTTCATTGATTAGTTAATATCCTGGATCATTAAGAAGTGCAAAAGCTATATTTATGTGATTTGATGTCCCTATACTGGGATGGCATCTTCCCAGTTTAAAGAGAATTATAATTATTGACTTACAATATTTTTTCTATTAATTGTGAAAGCATTGCTAATTTATTAACTAGATATTAGATTAAATTTTTAGTAGTATAAATATTTTCAGTAATGCCTGCATTCCTCAGCTGTCTTTCTTTCCACCTTCTCACTGTTAATATGCATGGTGTATGCATAGTCTGCCACTAAATCTATATATATTTCTCTGGGCACATAGCCATGCCATATGTGGTGCATACATAGTTAGCAATTAATTATATGTATATTTTTCTTCATAGGCATATAGCTGTACTGCATCTACCACTCCTGGCATGGGTGATGCACACATAATTAATAACTAATTATATATATATTTTTCTCTGCAGGCATATAGCTGTGCCATGTCTACTACTCCTGGCATGAGTGGTGCATACATAGTTGATAACTAATTATATATATATTTTTCCCTGCAGGCATATAGCTGTGCTGCACCTATAACTCCTGGCATAGGTAATATGCACATAATTGGTAATTAAATATATATATATTTTCTTTACAGGCACATAGTGTCATTATATTTACTATATTAATATATATATTCTATACCTCCTTCCTCCTCCTCCTACTCAGCTATGATCCATTGCCAGAGCTTTCATCAAACTTGAAAAAAGGTATAATAAATTTACTGTGCAATAGTCTTAATATAAGCTACCTTTTAGGACCTTCTCCATAGAATGCATTAGATGCATTTTCACCATATATTACTCATCAAGTTATTATTATGAGAGGATCATTATACTATCTTATTACTCATAGGGAAATATCATCTCTACACATGAAGGAGCATCCCCTACAGACAATTTAACCTACACTCTGCAACATAGAACATATAATTCCAGTTTATCTACTACATAGCTCTACATATAATTATATTGCATGTGCAACTTTTCATTTATTTTCAAAGATGTAATCCCCTTTAGTTTATGTATGACACTCTATCTATCTTTTACACAAAAAAATTTAGTTAATGTATAATGATCAGGCAGCTTTATTTGATAATTAAAATGCATAAAATCTATCTTAAAGATATAAGATAAAGTTATATATCCTACTTGTACTTTCCTATACATTTCTGCATATACACATAATTGATGATATTACACACATACTTATTCCTCATATTAAGATTATCTTCTATTCTAAATAATTATATGTAGGGGCTTTCAATTCACATCAATCTCTTGGATTTAAACACAGCAGATTACCCAGCTAAAGCATATAATGCTTTGATTAATAATTATCAGGAAATACACCATCTATTAGTATATCAGTTAAAGGGGATTAGGGGAATTATCATATAGAGCAGTGGAACACTGATGGAATAAATTTAATATATGAAGTCTGAATAAATATCAAAGAAAGTTAATTAGAGATAGAGGAGGTACTCAGTTCATCTGAAAATGAGTACTGCAAGTCATTTCTAAAGGTAGTATAGCTAAGTAGAATTCTGTAAAGTCTATTACCTCAGATTATTATATTTACTTAACCACTCTCTTTTATATCAATACATGTAGTATCATCACATTCTCCTGCCCAAACTTCTAGAAGAATATACTAGTATAGAAAGAGTTACAGCCAGCTGTAAGCTATTAAAGAATAATCATCTCAGTAAAGCTACTTCATATTCTACTGAAAGATAAGTAAATAGCCTGCCATAAATTTAAAAATCATCTTATACATCCATTATATATACTATAGCTTAATTTAATTGTCAGACTTGTCACAGCTATAAAAATGTCTCATATAGTTGCTACTAGATCAGAATGATTCTGCAGCTGTCTTTACATGAAATTTCCTTATGAGCTTTATTAATGAATTACATTATTAGTCTACTAATTTATCATGACTATTAATTAGGTGGGCCAGCTAAATTCAAACTCCACCTAACTAATTAATAAGATCAAACATATAGTGTTTCAACCCAGTAAAATCTCATTCAGGAAATTAAATGAGATTCAAGTAGAAATTTCTAAGAGAAACACATCTGACTATCAGCATCCTAGGAAATAAGGGAAAAAAATTATGGTAACAAATTTTAGTAATAATTTTATACTCATTCTTAATATCTACAGTATGATGCTGAAATTTCACTGTGTAATAGACACACTCTGATAAGCAGATTGTACAAGCTATACACTAGAATCAAAATTGTAATTACTAGAGAAAGGAAGGAAAAAGGAAAAGGAATTATGAGATTATGTGATATAAATAGAAGGGAATTATGTGAGGTTGGAGTAAATAAATGTTCATATGAAGGCCTGGTTAGAGGTGTCTGATTGAGCAGTTAGAGATTAGGTGAAGTTTAGGTGAGCTATAGATATAGAGTATAAGGGTGTAACCCTTCACATTATCCCCCCCTATTTGGATTTGGAGGGTGGGTGGAAGGGGTCAGAAAATTGGATGTGAGGTAGTGCAGGTAGAGTCTCATCAGGCAGGTACAGCTCTTTATAATGGGTGAGTGCAGTAGTATCTTGCAGGGTGAAGGTTGATTCCCATAAAGAGGCTTCATATCTAAGTTACTTCATTAAGTACTGAAATCCTCATCTATGATGATAGTGGTTGAGAATAGCTTCAATCTTGTATTCTACCTCATTATCTTCCTTGATGATGCCAGGCAGATGCCAGTTAATAATCTCTTGTGAGAGGAATAGGTTGATGGAGGCTTTACAGAGTAAATTCATATAAAATATATTATGAATCCCAGATAGTATGTTAAGGTAGTAGTTATAACTTCTTAGAACTTCAATAATGATGTACTTAGCATATTAGTAGTTAAGTGTGCAAGATAGGTGATCAGTCATAATATTTTAGAGATCTAATTAGACTTTATTACCTACCTTATAGCATTCAGTAGGATTTCAGTGAGCATTCATGTGATTCTATTGATTCTGCTGAGTGCTGGCCATGAAGGATTCAGCTTACTTATAAGCTTACTGGAGTTTTGAGATGATAGTGTCTGCAATTTGAATTGGACTGCAGAGTAAAGTGAAAGGTTTAGGTGATTTAGTGAGATTAAAGACTTTAAGGTTATAATCATGTAAGAGGAAAAATAGGCTAACACCAGTACTAACAGCATTGTGGCCATTAATTGCAAGTTCAGCATGTGAGAGGAGTTCATTCCAGTTATCCTAGGTGTATAAATAGAACTTTTAGAGGTAGTTCTTAGTTATCTGGATCATATATTCAGTGCTGCTGTCAGTTTTGGGGTGATAGGTGGTTAAGAGGTACTAGAAGATTTTGAGGAGCTAGTAGATTTAGCTCCAGATAGCTCTGATGAACTGGGTCTCATAGTCTGAGATAATTATATAGGGTAGATCATGCTAATGATAAAATGAACTTTAAAGAAAGGCTTTAGCCACTATAGATGTATTCATCTTCACACAGAGTTTAAGAATAATATCTTTGCTGAGGTGGTTAATAATGATAAGGATATTCTTGCAGCTATTACTCATAAAGAGGTTTACTGTGAAATTGATGATGACATTGTGCTAGACATATTTGAAGATTGAGAGAAATTTGAGCAGACCTTAGTGATGGTCCTGCCAGGTGATAATGAATTAATAGATGTTGCAGTTCTGGGTGAACTGTTGGATGCTCTAAGACATATTAGATTAATAGAAATCTCAGGATAAAATTTGATAGAGTACTTTATAGTCTGGGTAGCTGGTCATCAGAGAATTATGAGTTTCTTATATAATTTAGGTGTATAATGGTTCTGAATCAGGAACCCACCATCTCCCCTGAAAGTATAGTTAGGAGTTGGGGTCTATGGAGCATTCAGTGATGTTAACATGGGCCTGAAGTTTAGGTGGAAAATAGTGAGCTTTATCTTGAATAACCTGAGTCATCATTTGAAGGTGTTTATTGGAGGTGGCAGCAGTGTCCCAGAGTCTCTGGAGTAGGGATGAGGTAGTTATGATTAGCAGGGTGACAGGCAAGGCATGTATTACTCTATGTGATATTACTTTAGATTCTTTAAGGGTCTGTGGATCTAGTAGTCTCTATTTGTAGTTTACTCAGCAGGCATTAGAGTCTTTAGAAGGCATATTCTGTTCACATCAAGAGAGGGTATCAGCCATGGAGTTCTCTGTGCCAGAGCAGTAATGAATCATAAAATGGAAGTAGCTGAGAAATTTGACTTAGTACATCTAGTATTTGAAGAGTTTATAGATTATTATGAAATATTAGAGATTCTTATGATCTGTAATGATTTTAAAGTTTTTCATGCTGCAGAGTTTAAAGTCCCATTCTTCTAGACATTGAATAATAATGAGAAGTTTCTTGTCATAGATCTTATAATTGACTTTAGCAGGGCTGAGCTTCTTGAATATAAATATACAGAGTTGCAGGATACCTTCATTGTCTTATTATATGAGAGTATTATTTATGATATAACTAGAAGAGTCTGTTTCAACTATCATTAGATGATCAGAGTTAAATGTAATGAGCATTGAGATGAAGATAAACATCTATTTAAGATGTGTAAATGTCTTGTCTGCCTCCTTAGACCATAGAAACTGCTGGTCTTTGTGTGTGAGATTAATTAGTAATTAAATAATGTCAGAAAAATTCTGAATGAAGTGTTAGTAGAAATTTATGAATTCTAGAAAGCCTTGCATGTCTTTTATGATTATAGAGGCCTCTCATTTAAGAATAGCAGTAATCTTCTTGAGGTTCATATGGACTTCCTTCCCTGCCTTTATGATGAAGCTGAGGTAGGTTGTCTCTTAAACTTTAAAGGTAGATTTATTAATATCAATTGGGAGACTATATTTATAGAGGTAGGTGAGGACTTTTTGGATGTGCTCTTAGTACTACTTGTAGGACCTATTGGTGAAGATGAGGATGTCATTAAGGTAGATAGAAGTAAATTCATCTAAATAGTCTCATAAGGCCCAGTTGATGTATTTCTAGAAGGTACTTGAGGTATTTATGAGGCTAAAGGGGGTAACTATCCATTTGAATAGACTATATTTTGTGTGAAAGACAGTTAGCCATTCATCTCCTTCTGCAATTTAAATCTTATAGAACATGGAAATGACATTCAGCTTTGTGAACTACTTAGCTTGGCTGATCTATTTGAGAGTCTCATTAATTAATAGTAGTAGGTAATAATCTTTTTGAGTGAGGCAGTTGAGGCCTTAATAGTTGACATAGAATCAGAGGCCTCTACCTGACTTTTTCACAAAGAGTATAGGTGTGCTCACAGGTAAATTACTAACTTGAATGAAACCCTTATTCAGAAGGTCATTAAGGGTCTTATAGAGCACAAGCAGTTTATCACATAACATATTGTATAGTGATTCTTAGGGTAGCTGAGGATCTTTATCATCTATCTTCTCAAGTTTAATATGATAGTTGTACACATTGTAGAATAGTGAGAGCTTCTCAACAACCTTATGATTAAAAACATTGAGGAATTTATAGTAGTACAGAGAGAGGACTGTTGCAGGGTTGATCTTCAGCTTCTTAGAGAGCTATAAGAGGGCCTTCTCTATGTTAGTCATGCTGATAGTGAAGATTTCAATGAGAGGTTAGAACTTAAATTTCTAATTATAGCTTTAAAGAAGATTATAGGTATTAGCAGAGATTTGATGAAGGTCAGCAGCTTTATAAACATCTTTTTTGGAGATATAGATGCCTCCAGAGAATATAACACATTAGTTGTAAGTATTAATAAGGGCTTGATGTTCAGATAGCTATAATAGGCCTAGTATGAAATCATATGGGAGATTCTCAATCTCATATGTATAAGTATTTTCTTGGAGAAATCTGCTAACATTAATATTAAGCTTCACTATATTTCATATGAAGCTGCCTGTGTCACCATTGACACCTTCAATCTTTTAGGAGTTAATTGGGATACACAGAAGATTATAATAGTTAACCATGTGAGGGTGAATTATTAAATAGTAACAGCAACTACTATTCATCATAGCATTCATATTAAAAGAACAATTAACTACAGTAGGTACAAGAATTACTGAAATAGTCATTTTCTTCTTAAAGGTTTTTCTATCTAACTCTGGGAGCTTTTACTTACAATTTTGTGTGGAAGCTAGTCTTTTTCTAAGTCTAACTTAGTGTCTTTGAAGTCTTCCTCCTCTTCAGGCTTGATTTGTATGTTTATAGACTGTATGAGCAGTTTTGAGAGAATATGGATTCTACAGCAATTAACAGCTCTATATCCAGATTTGTTGCAGTTGATGCAGACATCTTGGGTGCAGCAGTTAATAACAGCAGTAATGGTTATATTTAGGATATAAAATGCATTCATGTGAGTGAGCCCTATAGATGTCTAATCCATAGTGTTTGGGTCCTTCAGTAGAGAGGTTTTGAGGAAGGCCTCCCCAGAGGTAGTAGGAGTACTACCATGAATTTAGCTCTAAATGGCCTTGATCTTGAATAGATTATTCTCTATGCTGCAGAGCTTTGTATAATATTCAAGGTACATAGGGGGTTTAATAGAGGTAATAATTTGCTGTAGAAGTTCAAATTTAATGGCCTTTTTAAGTAGGGCCTTCTTGATAGTATCATCCTACAGCTAGCTGCTGGCTTCCAGGATCTTCTGATTGAATCTCAGAAGAAAGATGGAGAGTGGATTGGTTTTCTGATGAACACTGTGTAGTCAGATCAGGGTCTTCTAGGCCACTAAAGGGTTAGAGAAAAGAATATTGAGCTGATTGAGGATGATATTAAAGGTTATAGGAATGAGCTTGGCATTGGCCTTCATTCAAGGGTGGAATTAGATGATAGTAATACCAGAGAGTTAGGTATAAATATATCAGGCCTGATTAGTGAGAGATCCAATTGCAAGGCCATCTAAAGTGATTTTAACCTCCACACTGAGGCACCAGGCAGGGTATTTGGAGACTTATTTGCCTGTGAATTTCTCAAGGGTGGTGAGCCTTTTTTTTGGGCATCTTGGGAAGTCCTCAAAAGGAGCAGTTGGGTGAGCAGGAGTCAGGACAGGAGCTAGAGTTAGTATGAGTGTATGATTTTATTTGATAATAAGGTTGATTTTGTTCACAAGCTGTTGGATGAAGTTTCAGAACTCAGCATTAAAGTTCTGAGGAAAGATGCTGTCTTTACATGGAGGGTCCATGTTCATGATGGATTTAAAAGATTGTTTGAATTCAGAGAGTTTGGAGGATTCAGAAAGTTTGAAGGATTTAGAAAGTTTAGAGGAAAATCTTATGAGATATTAATATGAATTATCAGGGCTTTGGGGCCTTTCACTGACATGTTGTCTGGCAGAGCTGAGCTGGGCAAGTTGTATTTTGAATTTTGGAAGAGTTTACTGTACATACAGGTTATATTTGGAAGAATCTGCTATATATGTGAATCACATTTAGAGGGTGAATATAATGAGGATCTCTAAGAAGAGATCAAGTGAGTAATTACAAAATGTAATGGATACACTCTGATAAGTAAATCATATGAGCTATACACTAGAATTAAGATTGTAATTGCTAGAAAAAGAAAGGAAAAAGGAAAAGAAATTATGAGATTATGTGATATAAATAGAAGGAAATTATGTGAGATCAGAGCAGATAAACATTCATATGAAGGCTCAGTTGGAGATGTCTAATCAAGTAGTCAGAGATTGAGTAAAGTTCAAGCAAGCTATAAATATAGGGTATAAGGGTATAGCCCTTCACACACTGCCTGATAGCTTCATATCTCTTTAATATCTTATTTTCAAGATCAGTACATTAGAGGTATTCATTTGCATAGGTCTCCTAATTTCCAGATGTGAGGTTATAATAATAATTATCATGTAGTATATAGATCTCACCTCTCACTGCCCATACAGTAAGTTTATTCTTAATTCTCTGAAAAATTAATCCTCACACCCAGTCTACATCCCTCTACAAGAAAAAATGTCAGCTATGTTTTCTCTCACCCTAGAATACTGTCTTTTTGAATACCTTTAATCTTCTAGTATAATGAATTTTAGTGCTCCAAGCTCTCCTCTTTATAAGATTAGTACACTAATTTTTCTTCTATAAATTCTAACATCAATTCTGCTCATTCTAGTTCCTGAAGGACTTAAGACTACCACAGTTGAGGTGAGGATCTATATTATATAGAAGCAGGATAATAAGTATCAAATTCAATTTAATTAATGATGGAAACAGACAGCAACTACAAATATAATCTAATATGATAACACTCACAAGAACCATCCACAGTAAAGTACAAAGCAGAGCTCTAAATCCTAAAAGTCCTTCAAGTAAGTAACATTCCAGTGAAATGATGAACTAGCTTTACTCTGTATTTAATGCAAGTAAATCCTTTAACATCCTCAGTATAGTAACATGGGGACCTTAGAAATGAGGAAACATCTTATTAGTAAGAAGTATTAGAATGCTATTCCTTCAAATAAATAGATGAACATTAAGATAGCATTTATAAGTACAATATAAGTTGATTTATTCAGTAATGAGCTGTGGTAATAATCCTTTCATCTCAGTAAAACCCCACATGCAAGTGACCACAAATAGAGACACTACTATTTAATAAAGAAAATTATTGAATCCTCCTCCTCTATACTTTTCTATCAATAAATATAGCATTTCATGCCATATAGAATCCTAATCTTCAGCAGTTACTAGTATATGGCAACAGCAAAGTTGAGGCCTTCCTCCCAAAATAAACTACCCTGCAAAAAGAGCTGAATAACTCTTATAAAATGATGATAAAAGATCTGCTCTCAGACTGAATCTCCAACATAAAGATTGCACTGGCCTTAGATGCATGAACAAGTACAAATAGTTTAGCATTTCTCTGTGTCAAAGGCTACTATATCACTCAGAAATGGGAGTATATAGAGGCATTGATTGGGTTTGAGCATCTTAGTGATATGCACACTGATGACAATATGGTAGAATATATAATGTAGTGTATATATAATACACAGATTGAAGATGACATTTTTACTCTCATAGCTGATAATATAATAAATAATAATATATTAGTAGCATTCTTGAAGAAATATCTGTATGCAGAGGATGGAGTTCACTAAGATGCTAAGATGTATTAACTTCCTTATGTAACTTATATTATGTAGTTGGTAATAAAACAACTAATTAGAGACCTATAAATTAAGTCAATAAATGATAATATCTTATAGATATTTCATAAGAATGATATTGATATGAGTAACAGAGGGGAGATCTCATTCAGTTATATACTCTCAAAGATATGTAATGATTCATGATAATGATCTAATAGTATTTCTAATCTCTTAATTATTTAACTAGTTATATCTACTTGCCAATACCCTCTTAAATTCTCCTCAATGAATTGAAAGCTTTTAGAAGCTCCAGCCAGAGCACATTAAGCTCTAAATAATTTAGAATGTTAAGACCTAATAGAGCTCAATATATCTTATGTGCATCTATACACTGCAACTCAGGGATCTAATTCATTGCTGAGTAATGACTCAGGATAACTCTAAGCTCTACTA
Organism: Emmonsiellopsis sp. PD_33; assembly: GCA_032988165.1. Classification (NCBI taxonomy): domain Eukaryota; kingdom Fungi; phylum Ascomycota; class Eurotiomycetes; order Onygenales; family Ajellomycetaceae; genus Emmonsiellopsis; species Emmonsiellopsis sp. PD_33. The sequence continues at coordinate 11,824 of JANTQF010000152.1, read as the reverse complement.
TCTTTAGTTGAGTAATGATGAATGGCAGCTCATTATGTATATTATTACCCTACTTTATTCATTCTGATAGATTATTAAGACTTTCTTAGATACAGACATACCACTCATCTACAATGCATTTTTGATCTATAATATACTGTTTAATCATCTTGATGAATGGCTTTCTGAGGTAACCTATGAAATCCCAACTATTTAAAATAGCTTGGAGACTACACTGAAAGCTGCATATAATAAACTGAAAGAGTACTATTCAGATACTGATGCTGATGATAGTATGAGAAAGATTTACTATACTACTATAATTCTGAACTTATATTTATAATTACTAGTCTATAATAGTAAGAAATGAGAGTCAGAGATAAAAGCCCAATCATTATAGTATGTAAAGGTATACTATGAAAAATGATATTTACCTTGTCAACCTATAACTACTAATAATCAACTATAGGTAGGTATTTACCCTCTTTCATTTTCTTAATTTACTTAGTACTAATAACTTCCCAGACTTATCAATTGTTTTCTACACTACACCAGTAGTCACCTTCAGTTATTTGTGTCAATGAATTTGATTGGTATCTAAATGACAGTCTTAATCCAGAGGGAAATATCTTATTAATGTGGAAGGTAATTAAATCAATATATTCAATTATTATATTAATAGCTAGAGATATTCTATTAATTCTAATTAGAAGTGTAAGGATTGAACAGTAGTTCAGTATAAGCTATTATATTATCTTATGAGAGTAATCATCATTATCAGGAAAGACAATGCATAAGATCATACTAATGAAGCATGCAAATGAAAGAGAGTAACTGCAGGTAAAGAAAGAGTAAAATGAGAAGAATACAGCAGAGAATAAGACTAATAATAATGAAGAAAGTAATAATATAAATATTATAATGAGAAAAGAGAAACTTACATCTAAAGAGAAATAACTAGTAGAGAAGTATTCATTGAGATAGTTCTTACATGTAAGTATAGCTAGATGAAGAAGGATACAGAAAGAAATACTGAATTTTAAGGTAGTAATTAATAACTCAGTGTTCAGAGAAGGCATCTAAAATATAGTATATTAAGATCATTATCTTTAGTTATTACATCTTATATTATTTGTGTACTGCATCAATATATTATCATAGTCTCTGAGAATCTCATCATGTCAAATCCACAGACAGGGTTAAGATAAGAAATATAATTTAGTTCAGATTCACACTAACACACATCATTTATTATTACTGTAATGATTAATGATGGATGATGCTTTTTTTAAACCTATATAAAATATAGATTAGAATTTGAATTATATAGTAGACTTTATTTTTTTTTTTTTTTTTCACATATAATGAGCTATATCATATAATTCAGGTTAGTACTAATAATATTATCCATTATTAGCATAGTGAGTAATCACTGCACTAATGACTGACAATGCTTTTTTTGTAATCTTATTGAAATGTAGGCCAGGATTTAAACCATGTAGTGAGCTTTTTTTTTTTTTTTGAGCATGTGACTATCAGGAATTTTTTAATGGGATTAAAAATATGATATGTACTAACACAATCAAAATCACACATCATAGCCTAGTAATTATTAGGGTGAGATATCTAGCTAACTACAAACTATCTATTCAATTCCCAGTATGAGATTCTCCATCACTATTATGTCAATGCCTGTGAATTGAGCAGCCCTACTAGCTATTTAAGTGGCAGAATAAAAGAGTTATTCAGCATCTAATCTTTAGATGGCTGTAATGCTCCTACCTGAAATCTTTATCATATTAATGATTCTATATACAATCTTAATAGTAGCTTAGTAGATATTAAGTGGTAAAGTATTATAGGTAATTAAAAGATACTTTTATCTTTTTTTTTTTTTTATGATCTATTATCTTTTCTTGTTACCTCAACAGATCATATGATTAGACCCAGTAGATGCTTGGCAGGATGGAAATTCTCATCTCATGAGGTGAAATCTTATGTTCTATCTCATAGTTAGAATGAATTCTCATGTCTCATCCCATAGGAAAATTGAAATCTCATGTCTCATCTTATAGAAAATTTAAAATCCCATGGTTTGTCTCATCCCACAGATAAAATCCCATGAGATGAACTATTTTTTCCCATCTCATCTCATGATACTATGGGATGAGAAATCCCATGAAAAATCCCATTCCAGTGGCAGCTTTACTTTTACTTCTAGGCTCTCTTCAGGGTCCTCTAGATTCTATTAATCTCCTGCTTTAGAAGCCCCTATATTTACTTGAGCAGCTATTTAGAAATTAGATTTTCTAGGTTTCTTTCTTACTATAAAATCTACTGAAAGAAGTTCAGTTCTCTTACCTACTTTATTTACTCTAGTTTTAGTATACTTTTTTTTCTTCATCTTTCTTTTCTGTGCCAGGCTCTGATCTATTAATGAGTCATCTCTAATCATTCTAAATATAAAGTTTCCTTTTCTTAGATTAATAGAACTCTATAGGGTTTTCTCATCAGCTAATATTCTCATACCTTTTATTTCATCTAGCCTCATTATTTACTCCTTCTAATTCATTATTATTCTTAAGTTAGATTAGAGTGTTATAGATAACACTGTATCTGACCTTATCAGCAGGTCAATTATCATTAAGAGGAATTTAGTAATAAGTCTATTACTTAATTCATTAGGATTCAGAATGGGGGTTAGAGTCTCTCAACTATTATTAAGATAATTTGAGTATATATAGAATTAGTATTTTTACAAGTTATAAAAATAATAAGACTGAAATAGCTATTTATTACTTACCTGTACCTCTAGAGTTTTTACAGCCCTTTTCCTCTTATTAGATGTCTTTTTAGTCTTTCTGGCCTTATTTCATTTCTTCTTTCTTTTCTTCTTCTCTTCCTCTTTAGCCACTTCATCAGCTCAACTTTCAATCATAAGATTTAGAAAGGGAAAGAAACATAACAGGGCAGAAAATAGCATTATACTTTATAACTTACTCTAGGTGTTTCATTCTGAATGACTGTTTATTTCCAGTCTATCACCTATTCTAGTAGTTAAAGGCCTGTGAGCCTAGGTTGATTCTGATGATCTCACTGAGGATATATCAGATAATATTAGTATTTAAATGTTCATTGTAATTAAAGGACTCTTAGCTGATATCTTCTTACTACTTATACCTATAGTTAGTATATTACTCCTAGGTCCTAGTAGATCAGCTGAGGAGGTTACTTCATAGAATAGGGCCTCTTAGCCTGTCTCATCACTAGAATGTAAAGAGGTAGTGAGTAAGATTATTAATTCTAGATGTGTTACTACTTAACAGCTATACAAGTTTTTATTAGTATAATCTTTTGCCCTGATTGTAACTGTGTTACAGCCTTATGAGCTGACTAGCAGAGTCAAACCAGATTTTCACCTGTTAGAGTCATCATATTGAGGTGTTGTATTTATGCTCAGGTAGCTTGTTGCATGTTAATGTGTTGCCTAACAGCCCCAGAAGGATTTGTAGAACTTTACTATTCAGCAGGTAGCATAGCAGATATTGTATGTGTAATTGGATCAAATACAAGTCTGAGGAATATCCAAAATCCTTCCCTGGGTCAGGGTCATACAATCAAAATGGAGTTTATGATGTTCGCCGTCAGGATTCCGATGGATGAGCGATGATGTCCACTCCCAAGAGGGCAAGATCCGCCGGGCTCCACCAATTCTCCGGCCGATGGGGCTAGCCCAAACAGGCTAGCGCGTCACGTGCTCTCAGGCCGTTTGAAGCTGCGTCTCTCCTCATAGTCGGCCTTTCTCACCACCCCGTCCCTCTGTCACTCTGCCTCTCTATCTACCACCTGCTGCTGTCTCCACGCACTCCCTGTCCTCCGCCTCGTCCTCCCGACCGCGCCCAAGAGATATGAGCCGCAGCAACAAGCTTGCCCCGGAAGCCAACAGGTGCGTTGACCTTGAGCCCCGCCGATCTGATAACCACCGTCCGCTGCTTTTCTCCGCCCTTCCCCCGGAGAGACAGCGTCGGGCATCAGCCCTTGATCGCATGCTAACATACCCTCGTTTTTAGGATCCTTTTCGTAAAGAACCTCAGGTGAGTTCTCGCGGCCACTGCCCATTACCAATCCGGCCCCCCCTCGATCCGCGCCATACCGATAATCCCTGCCGTTTCCTTTGGTGCCACACATCAATCCCTCCTAACCCTGTATCTATAGCTACAACGTCACTGCAGAGGAACTGTTCGATCTTTTCGGGAAGTTTGGTCCCATCCGGTGAGTCGCCCATAACCACTGCCCTTGCCGGACCCGCGCCGGCATAATCTATCGCTAGCGGACGACAACCGAGCGCATATACTGACACCTTGCGATTAGACAAATCCGCCAGGGCATTGCCTCGAACTCAAAGGGCACCGCGTTTGTCGTATACGAGGATGTTGTCGATGCGAAACAGGCCTGTGACAAATTGAACGGCTTCAACTTCCAGAACCGATATCTCGTCGGTAAGTACCCCGGAGATGTACAAATGGCATATTGGTTATATAAAAGACGATAAACTGATATCAACCCTTTTGGTGCAGTTCTATATCACCAACCCGAGAAGATGGCACGATCGAAAGAGGACCTAGCCGCGCGACAAGAAAACCTAGAACGACTCAAACAACAACACGGCATAGACTGACCCGACTCCCTCCTTCGCTTTTGCTTCCTTTTATGCGGTTTTTGCTTTTTTTACTCAACTTATTCCCATGTTCCATTATTTGATCCCGTTCTATGAATCCGGGATCCCCTAGTCCAGGGAGGACTTTATCAAACCTTCAAACCATCATCACCACGATATTTGGGAGAATTATAACGGGAGTTTCAAGCTTTTGTGGAACTGGAACTATAGGCTGGTCTTCGATCCTCGGGAGAGACGGGTATTTGGGCGTTTCGATCGGCTTTCTTCTCCCTTTTCACCCTCCCTATGCTGGGCTTTTTTTTTTTTCTCTTTCCTTTTGCGTTTTGCAAACCGGTTATATGATATGTTATGTGATGGCAGACTCATGTTCATGATTAAGATTGTTATTTCCAATACAAAACAAATAGGCAAAGGCCTTGCAGAATGAATGACACCGAAATATGAATTTACACAGAGAACTTTTTGCCTACATCTACCATCCTGACACTGCGTCGTTTTGTGCATTATCGGCCTGTACTTCAACGCTCGTGTACGACGGATTACGGGACAGCTCCAGAGAGTCTGGCCATGGGAAGTAATAATAAATAAATTAATAGTTGCTTATTATCAAGTCTGCATGAATCTGCAGCGCGAATCCTGGAAATCTGCCGCAGTCACATGACATCACCACCGTGCCAGCTTCCAACGTCAACGCGGCCAAAGCAGCCACACTCCGCCACGGCTGCCTCTGGGTGGTGACTGATTCCAAGTTCTCGCCGTCTGAATTCCTCTGGATGCGTCGATATAGCCTCCTTTGATCCCCTGTCTCCGCTCCAACCCTCACCCTCTGCCCGGCTATATACGAAACGCCCACCTGACACCCACGCAGACCACCGAACTCAATATACCCGAGCCAACGACACATGCATTCGCTTCCCACCCGTCTGCTCCCTGAGACGTGACCGTCTCCAAGCCTGGCTATGGCTGATCTCCCAGATCTCGCCGGCACGCTCACACTGCCCTTCCAGCCAGCTACTGAAGCGGCTAATTCCGCCGCAGCAGCCGCCTTCACCAGTCTTGCTCTCGCATCCAACACCCTCCTCGCGGCCTCTACCACAATGCCCGCCTCACCAACATCCACAGCCATGCCGCAGCAGCCGGATCAACAAAACGGAGAATGCCAGCTACTGGGCTCGTTCGCGCTGATCGTCCAGGCCGCCCTAGGGGCCCTGGCGTTGCTCTCGCTGGTCTACAAGAGATGGAGGGAGAGGCCGCAGCGGCCGGTGAAGGTGTGGGCGTTTGATGTGTCCAAGCAGGTGTTTGGGTCTGTGTTGCTGCATCTGGCCAATTTGCTGGCGTCGATGTTTTCGGCGGGCCAGATACCGGTGACCGCGACGTATCAGCCGAATCCGTGCTCGTACTATCTGTTAAATCTGGGTATTGATGTGAGTTTTGGCTCGGATATCTAGATGGAAACCTAGCTTTGATCTGTTCAACTTGGCTAATTCCGGTTTTTTTTTTGGCAGACAACCCTCGGCATTCCCATCCTGATTTTCGTCCTTCGCATCCTCAACCACGCAGCCCTCTACACCCCGCTCGCCAACCCGCCGGAATCCATCGAATCAGGAAACTACGGTGACCCGCCCAACGCCATCTGGTGGTTCAAACAGTCCATGATCTACTTCGTCGGCCTGCTGTGCATGAAAACCTGCGTCATCGTGCTAATCCACATGCTCCCATTCATCGTGAAAATCGGCGACTGGGCCCTCCGATGGACCGAAGGAAATACCGCTGTACAGATATTCTTCGTCATGCTTCTGTTCCCCGTCATCATGAATGCGATTCAGTATTATATCATTGATATCTTTATTAAGAAACCGATCCCCGAGGGAGACGAGGGCATTTCCGGCGACACATTCGATGATGTTATGGGTGATGATGACAGACATCGGCGGAGCGCGTTGCTTGCAGGCATGGATGATTCGTCGGATGAGGAAGACTCGGATGTTGAGGGTGAGGCGATGATGTTGCGCGATGACGAGGCCGGGGTGAAGCGGTCGTTCGAGTCGAATAGTGCTAAGAATGATGATGACGGGGTTACTATGCCGCTGAATCGGCATTGATTCATTCATCTGAATGATTTATCCTGTTCCCCCCTTTGCTTGGTTCCTGATCTCATTTGCGTTTCCTGAACATTACTAGCCCGGCTACATCTCGAAATCGTTCTTGTTGTTCTTCTTATCATACCGGTGGTGAATGGCGAAACGGTCTTTTAACCATCATTGCTATGCTTTGTCCTTCTCCCTTTCCCTGCATGGCTGGCTGGCTGATATGAACCCCTTTTCATTTTATTGCCTGTTTTTTTTATCTCCCCCCCCCTGAAAGACGATATGATACGTACGCATTGGTTAACCGTTTTCCCTCCCGCAGAACGCATATGCTTTTTACACAGACAGCTAACATACCCGGCGTTCTTTCTAGCTTGCTACTTTTCTTGACTGCTTGCTTGCTCATCTATGTATGTAACTAAGATATTCAGTTTGCCAGTTGCGTTTTGTTCCCTACGTACGACATTTGGACCCTTCAGAGTTCATTTTTTTCCATGGCTAGAAGGCGAGCTTGGCGTTTTCGGGTTGTTATTTTATTTTATTTATATATATATATATTATTTTTAGTAATTTCTCTCTACTCTTAACTCTTGTGTTTTGGTTTCATTTTTCCCTTTCTTGTTTCGCTATACGTGAATTGAGTTGATTGCATTACATTACTCCATACATTATATTAGCCTTATATTGAAGGACAATAGGCGCATTAACAGCAAGATGGGGCTAATATATGTACGGACGGGATGAACCTTGCATTGGGGGCGTCTGAATAGGTCTACATTATCACATACTATGTATGGGCAAGCATTAACATTTTAAGGAAAGAAAAGCTCACGGCCGTGGGGATTTGTGGATGATTAAAACGGTCTAGGTACAAGGGAAAAAAAAAGAGAGAGAGTTCGCGCCAGTGTACTGTACTTACCTAAACGGCTAGAAGAAATAAAGCAAGTTTTAGCGGAAGGTATATATATCCAAAGGGTTGAAGAATAGAACGTTACCGTTGCCAAAACTAAACAGAAGCTCAAAACTGCTTCAATAGCCCGGCGGTACCAATGTATTCAACGACACAGATATCTCCCCACACATCTCTCCCAACTTTCTCACCGTGATATTCGAAGATCGCGCGGGGCTTCGAGACGCATACTATACGATCTAGGAAGCCATTCTGTCCCAAGATTACTCCAGAACGATTGTTGGGGACAGTTGAGCGAGGAACAACAGTGAACACAGTGCTGAACTGGAACAGGGCGTTGGTGAGAACAATGGAACATTCGGCTTGTACACTCACTCCCGACGCACTGCGGTATGGATCATGCTCGCTAGACTCAAGGTACGTAGAGAAGGTCGGAGACAGAAGGTCGGACGTTATCGTGCAGCCATGAGAGCCGGTGTCCCACGGCATATCACTCAAGTCTAGAGTGAGTGCATTCGGGCTGTCATCCTCTGCATCTATTCCACGAAGCAGCACGGTGCCGGAGACGGTTGGGAGGAAGCCTTCGCTGGTGGCGGCTGGAATTCCGAGCACGTATGGCTGTCGGTGGGGAAGGGCGGCAAGCTCTCTGGCCATTTTCCTGATCGCTTCCCTTTCGGCCGGGGAAGCGCGCGGCAGGTTGTTGTTGTCGTTGACAAGGGATGTTCGAATAGGACGGCGAGATTGGGATACAGGTTGAGGTTGGGGCGGCAACAACCCGGTGTTCAGGCGTGCAAGTTCCTTCAGGCCCTTGTGTTCCTCCTTGGTTCGGGGCGGGAACACAACAAGCTCACGGTCTGTGTCCAGCGACTCAGAGGATGCTTTGAGTGCTGCAGTCCATGTGGAACGTATGGGAAGGCGTGCTGTACTTTCCGGAGCATTTTTTTTTAATACTCGTGGCAAGCTGGTGTAGAAGGGTATGGGTCGGCAACTGGACTTGTCCATCGTCTGCTGCAGTATCCATGTCTGTCGTGATGGACGGATGTGCCTCGAGACAGCTTTCAACGTGTTTTATGCGACGAGACCAACACGCGAGTCAAGTAGGCATGCTCAATATAGCCAGCTGGCAGGAGTTGAAGGAGCTCTCTGTTCCAATCCTCCCCCTCTATACTTGATTCCATTAAGCCCCGTTCCATAGCGTCTATGATGATTGCCGGAATCTTTTCCAACTCCATCTTGTCCCAAGCCTTAAACCATTTGGGCTGATTGGCTTCATTTTCCCAGGTTAGTTTGAGTTGTTCTGCAACAACTACATAGTTGCAAATGCGGGCATTCCTATGGAATATTTTCTCGGCAATGTGACCTATTTGCATCTGTTCCCCTTTCTCCTGGTTGGTTTGTCTGGCTAATTCAGTGCTCATGTATCTGTTCGGCACCTCGATGACCTCCCAGATCGGGTTTGTTATTGGGTTCAGCTCTGGTCGCGTTATTTCTGGCGGAGGGGAAGAAGATGGTCGGCTGACGGTGTCTGGTTTGTCTGGATCCCCCCCCAGAAATCTGGTCTGGAATCGAGGACATCTATCCGCGAGCCGGAGAGAAGAGGCTGTTAGACCACAAAGAGGTTCATCTTGGTGTGGCTGTCACTTATTCTCCTGAGAGAGGTTGATACCAGTACCTTAGATGGCTGGTTGCCCTAGGCCAGCAAGAGAGTTAAACCTGGCGCGGTGAGTCAGTAAAGGAAGTAAAATATCTGGACTCTTCTGTTAGAGGAGATGAGGCGTTGGTCGGGGTGATGTTTATGACAGATGAATTTGGGGAATTAACTGGTTTGATGAAGCAGAAGAAAGAAGTGATCACAGCTTTGAGGAATGACGTCGTGAATATCGGCTTATGTCATCTTACAGTATCACGTGAGTCTGAGCTCCAGCCAATGGGAACCTTACTACCCGAGGCGTCCAAAATATTTTCTAATTTTTGGCCGAACAAAATATTTCTGAACAGCCAGACCAAACCTGTCCACGCCTCCGCAAAACATTCAGAAGAAATTCAGCTTGATTAATTCCCATCCCCAATTTTCCGCCTTCCCTATAAATACCCGCGGCTCCAATTCCCGCACAAATACACCCGGAAAAAGAAATGCCGTCAGCGCAAAAAGTCCGCGTCAAGCAGAAAAAAAAGGCTACTACCTCCGCACGCTCAGTCCCAGACGAATTCCCCGCGCAACAAGCCATTTTAGACGATGATGATACTTCTAGCGAGGGAGAAAGCGATGTCGACGACGACAATGATACCCCAATGCCCAAGGACGAGACGGAGGAGAAGCTTGAGCGGCTGCTCTTTGGAGATACCGCGGGGTTCCATGATGCGTTGAGGGAAGAGGACGTTGAGGGGCTGGAGATGGTGTTGGCGCGCGGTGCGGGGAGTGATAGTGAAGGGGGGGATGAGGAGGAGGAGGGGTTGGAGGGGGTTGATGATGCGGATGTACGTTGTCTTTTCCGAGTCTAAAGGGGGGGAGGGGGATTCTGTGCATAATTGCGCCGGAGATTGTCACTACTTCTTCTCATCAACTAATATCTAAATAGCTCTTCTTCCTCGACTCCGGTGCCCCTGGCGCAGATGACGACTTTACCAACAACGGCTCCGCCCTCCAGACAGCCCTCACAGACGGCAACCTCGACCCCCCCGCCGCATGGGAAGACAGCGATGACGACCGCATCAACGTCTCCCTCGCGGGTAACAACCGCCTGCGCAAGCTGCGCGTAACCGAAGAGGACGACCTGGTGTCCGGCACGGAGTACATCCGGCGCCTGCGGAGGCAGTTTGAGCGGTTACATCCTGCGCCTGAATGGGCGAATACGGTGGTTATGGGTGGTGGGCGGAGTGCGAAGAGGCGGAAGACGGAGGACGGGGAGAGTGTGGGGAGTGCGGATGAGATGGATGTTGATAGTGATGAGGGGGAGGAGGAGATGTCATTGCAGCCGTTGGCAAGGTTGTTGCAGAATGTGGGCAATCTTACAAAGGCCGATAGCAATGTGACGAGCGCGGGGGGAAAGAGGAAGCTCAGACAGGAGGTGCTGGATATTCAGCGCATGAAGGATGTGGGAGGAAGTCAACCGGTAAGTCTTATCCTCCTTTTTCTTTTTTTTTCGCACGACTACAAATACAAACGCCCCTATTCTAACACAATCAATACAGTCCTCAATCCACTCCCTAACCTTCCACCCCTCGTACCCCCTCCTCCTCTCCTCCGGCCCCGCCTCAACCCTCTACCTCCACCACATCTCCCCCAAATCCCTCCACCCAAACCCGCTCCTCACCTCCCTCCACATCCGCCACACCCCCCTACACACATCCACTTTCGCCCCACCGACAGGCAACAAAATCTTCTTCTCCGGCCGCCGCCGCTACTTCCACACCTGGGACCTCGACACCGGCAAAGTGGCCAAAATCAACGCCCCCCGCGAGCGCAAGGAGGACCAAAAGACCATGGAACGCTTCAAGCTTTCACCATGCGGGCGGTGGCTGGGCGTGGTCGGCAGCTCGCGCAAGGGCGGCGGGATCGTGAGCGTGCTCAGTGCCGAGACGATGCAGTGGGTCGCTGAGGTGCGGGTTGACAGCCGCAACGGGGTGGCTGATTTCGCGTGGTGGGGGGATGGCGAGGGGATGTGTGTTGCGGGCAAGAATGGGGAGGTGAGCGAGTGGGATGGGCGCGAGAGGAGGGTCGTGGCGCGCTGGGTCGATGAGGGTGCCGTGGGGACGACGGTTGTTAGTCTCGGTGGGAGATCGGGGAGGAAGGAGTTGGGAGGGGATCGATGGGTGGCTGTGGGCAGCTCGAGTGGGATTGTGAATATTTATGATCGCCGGCCGTGGGCGGCTGGGTATGCGGCGGCGGCTAAGAGTGGAGCTGAAGAAGATGGGGACGGCGTCCCCCGCGACCCGAAACCGACGCGCATGTTGGACCAGTTGACGACGCCGATTAGCTTTTTGGTTTTCTCGGCTGATGGGCAGTTGATGGTTATGGCGAGTCGGTGGAAGAAGGATGCGTTGAGGTCTCCTATTGGCCACGCCCGCAAAAAATCTCCCGTCCCGATGACCACCAATTCAAATCCTATGATATTCAGAACATTCCTTGGTGGAGTAAGTTAAAGGTCCATCGATCGGATGCTAGGGCGC
>JANTQF010000151.1:0-81676 GCA_032988165.1 Emmonsiellopsis sp. PD_33 | reverse complement strand
TCCTAATAGATTTCTGTGCCTAGAGCTATAAACATACTAGTAATGAAATCAATGAATTTAATTTATTACTCTAGCTATAATCTTATCAGTAGTTCATATAGTTAATAAATACTTCTCAGGCTTAAAAGCCTCAAAAGGGGAAACGACCAAAAAAAAAAAAGATTAACTTACCCTCATTAATATTACTCTCAATCATAACCCCCATAACCGCGTCCTCCCCAGCCGCAATCTGCTCCGCCAGCGCGGCCGCCACCTTGGGCTGATTCCGATGATCCTTCAGCGAATTGCCATGCGAACAATCAACCATCAACCGCGCATTCAGCTTCTTGCCGCCCAGCTTCTCCTTGGCCTCCGCAATGCTAGCCGCATCGTAGTTAGTCCCTTTCTTGCCTCCGCGCAAGATCACAAAGCAATCCTCATTCCCAACCGTGCCTACAATGGCCACCACGCCGGGCTTGGTCACGGAGAGGAAGTGATGGGGGTGCTTGACAGCGCCAATTGCGTCAATGGCAACGTCTAGTGAGCCGTCGGTGCCGTTCTTGAAGCCGACGGGGAACGATAGGCCGCTGGCTAGCTCGCGGTGGAGCTGGGACTCGGTGGTGCGGGCGCCTACGGCGCCAACGGAGAGCAAGTCGGCGAGGAATTGGGGGGAGATGGTATCAAGCATTTCACTGGCAAGGGGCATGCCCTTGTCTGTAAGGTCGACGAAGAGCTTTCGGGAGATGCGGAGCCCCTTGTTGATTTGGAAGGAGTTGTCAATGTCAGGATCGTTGATGAGGCCCTTCCAGCCAACTGTCGTGCGGGGTTTTTCGAGGTATGAGCGCATGACGATTAGAAGCTCATTCTTGTATTTCTCTTTGAGCGCGAGGAGGCGGTTGCAGTAGTCCATGGCGGCTTCGGGGTCGTGGATGGAGCAGGGGCCGATGATTACGAGGAGGCGGTTGAGGGGGTCTTGCCCGTTGACGACGGCGGCGCATTCCTCGCGTGAGCTGAGGACGGTACGCTTGGATGCTTCGGTCTGAGGGATTTCATGCTGGAGGAGATTTGGGGGCGTGAGAGGGTTGTAGCCTCGAACTTTGAGGGAGTCAGCAAGGCTCAGATGGGGGAATTGAGCGAGCTTTGTAGGGGACCGTACTCCGCCAATCCTCGGCACTGTGCTTGTTTCCAACACTTGGATTCTTCTCGAAGAACTGACCGTGGGAAGTTAGCTCTGGTATGAGGTAAATATACAGAGACCCTGTTTCCGCGCCGGACTGACCTGTGAAGACATGGCGGGGTAGGCGCAGAGGGCAGGAATTAATTGAGGGGTACTAATAGGAGGCTCAATTGTCACAGATGCCCGACTCGAAAAGGAAAATACAAAATGTATAGAAGACTATAGAGATTTCGGAGAGAATGGGGTAGTTGTATTTTGAGGGCAGATGTCGGTGTGGTTCTGTTTCCGGGATTTCTTTGGCTGGCGAAGGTTTGAGTCACAGCCGGCAAAAATAAAAATGTGGGAGCAACGTCATCTGGAAAAGAGCATCAAATATGGTTGCTTGCCTGTAAATAACTATTATGTTTGTATTAATATTTCTGCTTGGATAGCAACAGGAAATCTGGCAAGATCAGTTCATAATAAATATTCTGCTCGTATCAATCAATAGAAGAATTACCCCTCCTTGTTCTCCCACCTGAATCTCATTCCTCGCATAAATAGACTGGCCGTGATTGGCTGGCGACCCCTTGCACTCTTGAGCTCCTCCAATAAATAACAGTCCTCCATCCCCGTTGCTCTCCCTCGTCAGTTTTTATTCCTCCACGTCGTATTCTCCCATTGTGGCGTTAATTTGGGCCAGGAACTTCTTCCGTTTATGGATACCCGCCGAAAGGGCTTTCATCGCCGCGTGCTTCGAAAGACTCTGTTTGTCGCTATCGAGCCGAGCCGCCATACCCCTATATCTCCCAGCAAGTTCCTCCCTCACAGGCTGGAGCTGATTGTTATTGTCCTGAAGCTGTCGATTATGAGCTTCTCCAAGCCGGTCTATCAATTTGAACCCGCCGTTTCTATACGACTCTACAACTCTAGCAATGGCTTCCTCTTCCTCTAGAAGGTTCCGAACAAGACGCTTGGAGAGCTTGATTAGCAGCTAGGTTAAAGAAAGGAGCCATACCAACTTACATTGCTAGCATCCAACAAGATGTCAAGACTTGTCTTTTGAGTGGCTCGAAGCGCACGCTGCCACTCTAACTCGACGTCCTCGTTTCCTTCGACTAGTGTATCTGACATGCTGGAAAACGACTCCGAAGAGCCCTCGGATTCGCTCTGAAAGCGGTGTCTCACATCGTATTCCTCATCTTCGCCATTTACAGCGCCGAATTCACATCGACTACTAGATTCGATGAAAGGGGTAATGTTGGGTTTTGGGGTTCCCATTCTCGGTGGTGGCCTTTCTACTCTGTTCCTGTGCAAATGTATCTTTGAGTTTGTTTGTTTCTGCTCTCCACGAAGACGCTCCGCAAAGCTGCTGTGGCCGCCAACTCTCCGAAACAGACTACCCTTGGCCCTTGAGCAACCCCCTATGGTGATATTCCCGGAGTTGGCCGTCTTTGGCGAAAAGATGCCTTGCGGTCGAGTCTCCGCGCTAGATTCATTGGAGTTCTCCCTGCCTTTCTGGGTGTTGACTTCATGGCCGGCATGTCGCCGCCCATTGCCCGAACCAGCGCTTGCCGATAAGTTACTGTTGGGTCTAGCTTGCTCTCCAGACGAAGCATAGGAAGACCTTGGGGATGGAGATTCTATTGAACTTTTAGACAATTCGACATCAGCGTGGTTATTTCCAATTCGCTTCACAAGCCAGCCCCTACGTATTGGATAAGGACTGCCATTCTCATCGACTCTTTGACTGTGTGCTGCAACTGACTGGGACACCGGCCCTCTCGACAAGAACTCGGCTTCAGTCAGCTCACAAACCGAGCTAGAATCTCTTTGCACGTCAGTGTCATCATGGCTCTGGCTTTCGGCAGCCATGTAAGAGCTTTCTCCTCCAGGAACCAAGAATACAGCGTCCATATCGTCATCCTCTTCCGATCTGGGTTCGTTAGGCTTTTCGCCGTACTCCGTAATAGTGCGGATATTTTTGACTGTATCATTGGTGTGGGCTTCACCTCTTTGGAGACTTCGGATATTTTTTCCATTAGATACCGCGCCTTGGTTATGTGGCCCATTTGAGCCGAAGCTGACGAGCTGTACTTTCCGAGGTACCAATTCTGCTGGTGTAACCGGTTTCCCATTGACTCTCTGGCCATCCTCTCTCCCCTGTTGGTCACTTGCCTCGAGATTCCTTAACTGCCTAGTCTCGGTGGGCTGTTCAGGCTCCTCTTCTGTTTGGCCTGGTTGGGAAACAGGGATTGCTAAATGCACCTCGTTTTGACGTGCGTTTCCGTCCGATGCTGTCTCTTCGGCTTCGATACGAGGTCTTACTGTTTGTGAAACTGTTTTTATACCTTGATTGGGTTCTGTGCCATCGGGTTGAAGTTCGGGTAAAGGAGACCTGTTCTTTAACCCGCCATTTGCCGGGTTCTGATATGTTTCGGGACTCGTTGGCATCGGAGTGAAATCGTTTTCTTCGTTGATATTGTCATCCAGCTCGACGGAGGTTGGTGGCAGGATACCAGCATTTGCCAACGCTTCAGCCAGTCTCTTGCCCAGACTCTTTTCCTTGACCTCCGTGGCAGTTGATTGAGGCTGGATATGTGTCTCACGAGAAGTTCCGACTTTGTCCATGTCCGCTGGGGAAACCGATACATTCCGTTCAATGGAAAGGGGACTACTTGCCAGGAAATCTAAAATGATATTATCGTCTTCCTGCGGCAGGAATTGTGGCAGCGTAAATCCTTCCGGTTCCAGAGATTTCTGAGACGCAGATATTTGATTACCCGTATTTTCGGGAGCCTCCTTTGCGACGGCAGCAGCTCCTTTATTAGGGGCCTCCAAACCCTCGCTGGAATGGAAAATGTCCTCGCGAACATCGCCTCCAGCTGATTGGGAAGTAATCTGTTGTTTGCTAGTCAGAGGGAGTTGGTTTGCTGTCGTCTCGGCTGCTTCCTTGCTCTCCTTGCTGGTTAAAATAGGCTCCCCTGGCGGGCTAGATTCAATTGGATCGTCAGGATCGTATTGTGCATTCTCATATTCATTGGCTAAGGCCAATTTCTGGTTTGCTTTTTCTGCAGCAGCCCGACGCTGACGAGCAGATGTCAGCGTTTTAGTAATCTGGCGGCTCGCTCGCTTTGTCTTACTCTTAGTTGATGGGCCCGAGTCAATGTGCGGGGTCAAGGGGAGGGCTCGTTGAGGTTGCTTCTTGCCCGCTGAGCGTGATACGCTCTTTATCTTGGCGGGCTTTTGCGATTTCTTGGGTTGTGGAGGCGTTTTCTTCTGCTTTTTTGAGGTGCTTGCTACTGTGGGTTCAGGCACTTCATCCACACGGAGGTCTTGATCCCAATCGACTGATACACCAAGCCCTTTGGGGCCACTAATACGGTTATATGGCCGTTTGAGTTTTGAATTGCTTCCGGCATCTTCCTGTTCATTCGGTTCATTTGGCGTTTTCGATGTCCCTTTCTTAGGGCCTTCGTTGTGATGCTCCATCTTTTCCGAGACCACGGGAATGTTGGTCTGTTTTGGATGAAGGACATCAAGCTGGGCGTCCATGGGTTGTGGAGCGTCGACAGCACGATCAACGGCAATGAGGGACGTTTGATTCGAAACCAATCCTGTCAAATAGTTCTGGTCATTCAACGTCTGGGCATTCCGTGCCGGACCTTCGGTTGGCAAGTCAGAGTGCTCGAGCTGCAGTAGAAGCGCTTTTTGTGCCATGTTGAATAGCCCAGAGCGGAAGTCGCCCTCTGTCTGACTAGGATGCGGCTCAACAGCTACGCCTCCCACCCCGTTAATGCTCTCCTGGTCTAGGATTGATTCAGGATTTACAGCATTGGGAACTGGACCTGCAGCTTGCTTTTGTTCCTTTTGGCTAGAGAGGCTTTTGCTAGCAAGAGTCGGAGGCGGGGTTTCGTCCACCCGAGTCATCAAGCTGGACTGCTCAGGTTCGCCTTCTACAATACTTTGAATGATAGGGATCTGAAGAGCCTTCCCGTTTACGTTGTGTTCGCTCACGGGATGTTGATTATCATGATCTGGCTCGGCCGGGCTGTTGGATGAACTGAACTGTGGAAAACTGCTGAAACCGTTGAGAACTTCCTCTTCCCCCGGAAGTGACATGGCGGCACAGGACGGTTTTCTCCTCGTATTTTTAGCCGCCGTTTTCAATACTTTGCGATTCAGGGTCGTCGTTGGTCGATCTTGATCACCATGCTTGGACAAGGGCATCGCAAGAACTCCACGCCCCTGCACAGAAGCTGCCCTGCCACCATTAGACCCAGTAGCCGCTGGTTTAGCCTGCTGAGGAGAGTTACGTGCATGATGTAGCGTTTCATGGGCTTTCACCACTTGGTCGCGGCGTTCAAAGACTATCGACACCCGCTCAACCCGCTCCAACCGGCCATTCGTAATGAAGCATCCACCGGGTTGCAAAACCACGTCTAGAATAGCTCGTTGTTCGTCCGGCGTGTGCCTATTAACATGATCTAGGTCAATGTCGATGAACCTGAATCGAGTATCTTCCATGAGGATAATTGTCAGGGCATCGGAAACCACTACCCCAATCGAGCAGCTCCCACGACTGATTTTCGACATTCCCGCGTCGATAGCTTGGGCGATCTGCATACTAAAAAGATGTTAGCTGTACATTAGGCAATCTTTCTAGTGACAAACCTTTGATTCTCCCTGTGTCGTCCCATGTCCAAGCGGGAAATTAAATTGCTGAATTTCTCCATCCATTCTAGGTGTGTCGGTTCCCAAGAGCTAAACTGATCAATGGTTGGCTGGGGCGTGCTGGAAGGCCAGAACATGTGGATATCGTGCTGAGAGGCAGCCATATCTTGGATTATCGTTGCTGCTAGTAGTCGCAGGGCGAAGTCTGTTTCGCCTAAAACCATCTCACCAAGTTTTTGACTACAATGCGTAAGACAGTGGTTCGTGTGTATTTAACGAAAGGAGAAACTCAACTGATAATTATGGGGTCCCGACGCGAATAACCCCCCTTTATCCTGTGACTTGCGGATCAACTCTAGGATGAATTGGCCGCTCTACGGGGACTGTTTAGTCTCTTAAGGGGTGCCAGGTATAAAATGGTTGCTTACCCATCTTCTTGGAGCGTCGCCGTCGCCGTTGGCAAAGATTTGAAACAAATGTTGGAAGGCTTTTTGTCCGATGAGAGACTTGCGCTGACGGGAAGCCACCACCATGGTATAGAGACGACTTTGCTGGATGGTGTCTGTGAGATCCCTCATCGATTTCTGAACAGCACATTAGCCATATTAGCAGTTAAAACGGGGGATAGGGGGCTAGAGCAGAGACGAACCAGGAAGAGATACAACCCTCTCTCCCGAGCCAAACACGGAGGAGCTCGCAAGAGGATATGGAGCAGGCAGTGGAAGGACACGGCATCCAGCCTCGAGCAGTTTTGCTTGTTTCCGCCATCGAATAAGGCTACTAAATCCGAAAAAAGGTCTTCCTCGAGACGAGAGAACGATTGGAGGAAGCCATTGACAGTGTTTAGGGGGATTCTGCAACAACGGTGGTCAGCTTCAGCAACATGGCTGACAGGAGACAGGCTGACATCAGGAGTTTGTTTCCCTCTAGATTGCCGCGTAGATAGCCTATCAACTCCTCCAGGTCAGGCTTCTGGTTTACGCCAGATGCTGCCCCCGGGATAGCCATTGAGGGTGTGCTGGCTAGGGAAGTGCAAATAGATGGTAGCCAGATATCAGATATACAGCATTTCAGCAGGGGATATACGGTAGAGACAGAGACAATAGAGCAGAGAGATAGAAAGGAATGGAAAAAAACAGCAGAACGTCTGCCGCAGCAAACAATAGGGTGAGGTCCTCAGTCGAGGGTCTCAGCGTGCGGAGTTGTGGTGGACGAAGGGTTGGATGTGAGGTGAGGAGGAGGTTGTCTCCTGGAGCTGTCAGCAGAGCCTCATGCACGTGGGCTGTCTCCCCCTGCCCGCGATATTTATCAGCCTCAATGTCAGCTTCATCATCAACAACCTCAACTCGTCGAAGAAAGCCACAACGCATACAGCATTGTGATTGCGATGATAGGTGGCTTCTAAGCGTGCTCTTTACCCTCTGTGCAGCTTAGGTGAGTCTTCAAATCTCTCCCTAATGACCATTTAAATCTTCGGGAATGAGTATCGCCTATCTCTCACACTATATCATTCCTCAGGGAGACATCTAGAGTCCCAGACGGTGCTAACAGTTGAGACCACTGAGAAGGAGGCCACCTAGGGATACAATGGGCTAGCGGCCAGGCCAAAACAATCCGGTTGACAGCAATCTGCAACTGTTGAGAATGCCAACATCCTCAACTGTACGGGGATACCATAAGAAAGCAATAACGAAAGGAGAGAGCGGGAGAAATGTCCCAAAGAGACTCATCAATGTCCTTGAGAAGGCCACGAGTAGTGCTCGAGTTGCAGAGCTTGCCCGGGTCCTAGCCTTGAAAACAAATACTATGGCAGTTTTTTTCGGCTCCAGGATTACCTAGCTGAATTGCTCTTTCAAAGACCAAGCTGGAGGTGCAATGGTAGTTCAGTACGCAGCCAAGATCAAAGATGCTGAGCGTCGAGTCTTGCGCCATGTTGCGTCAGAAAAAACGCAAGAGAAGGAGACAAAGACGCAACTCAGGCAAGCAGGCAACATATATAAACACCCCTTCCCCGCCATCATCCCCCAGGACTTTGTTCCTTCCATCTTCGTTCTCATGTTTTCAGAAAGTCATCTTTGGTTGAATTTGCAAATTCAACATCTGAGAGTTGAAGCATTCACCAGCTTGTTTCTTGGGCCAGCAACCAGCCAGTTAGTTAACGAATTGGCTAAAGTTTCTTTCCCCACCATTCCATTATTCTTCCGTGATGGGCTTTGATATGCTATCAGATGGATGCTGTCAAACTTTGTCTATTCTATTTTGGGGCGTTCCCCATCCGCCCTAGGATTCTCTTCCTTGTTATTTACGTGACTCTCTGGAGCCTTGATCGGTGCCGGAATGACTCCGAATTAAGCGTATTCGGGTGCGGATGAATCACAGCGCCGTCTAGGCCTGGAGTTAAAAACCGCCGACAGGCCGAGCGCCTCGCATGCAATGAATAACCCTTGTGCCTGCTGAAGTATCACCAATGTATCCGGGAAATCCTCCTTAGGTGTGTTAGCGACATTGGCCTTGCTGCGGCCCACTGATATAAAGCTTGAGAACCTGGTGAGACGGAGCAGCCTGAATCTCCGCTCCCAGATCTCTCCGATATCTCCAGCAGCCCTCAAAATGGCAAAACTCACAGAAAATAGCAGCGAAGAGGAGCAGCCGCTCTTCGAGCCTGACACCGCTACAGCGGTTGAGGCCGAAAATGAAGCGCTAGACATGTGGACGATTCTGGGGAAGAACAAGGCCATCGACCCGACTCTGCGCATCCCCCAGACTTCCCCGGAGCGCCAGCAAGCCGCCGCCCACGACAGGGCATTGGACACCGACGCCCTCCTCGACAAACTCGCGCCCAAAGGTAAACCGGCCAAAGACGGGGCCGAAAAGACCGTCCTCTACCTCGCCTACGGCTCCAACATGTGCGCCAAAACCTTCCGCAAGTCGCGCGGCATCACGCCCATCTCACAAGTCAACGTCTCCGTGCCCGGCCTCAGCCTTACATTCGACCTCCCGGGCATTCCTTATTTCGAACCTTGCTTCGCAGGCACAAAATTTCGTGACCCCGACGCCCCTTCTAATCCTGGGAAAAGCGCAAACGACATCCCAGCTACACCGCAGAAGGAAAAGACATGGTCCAAACCGCTCGTCGGAATCGTCTACGAAGTCACCCTCTCTGACTACGCACACATAATGGCCACAGAGGGCGGCGGGTCCTCCTACATCGACGTCGTCGTCGACTGCCACCCATTCGCACAGAACTACGACCCCGCGGACCCCGTCCCGCAATTCCCAACCACAGCGCCGTTCAAAGCACATACCCTCCTCTCCCCCTCAGCCAAGGAAGACGTCGACAAACACATACATAGCTCTGAAAAACCCACCGCCAACGGCAACCCCACCCCCTCGAAAACAAAAGAGCACAACCCCCGCCACACCCGCCCGGACCCCACGCACGCACAGCCCTCCCTCCGCTACAAGAACCTGCTCGTCACCGGCGTGCGCGAACACGACCTGCCGGCCGAATACCGCGCCTACCTATCCTCCATAGGCGCGTTCCGCGTCACCACGCTGCGCCAGCGCTGCGGACAGTTGGTCACGATGGTCCTGTGGATGCCGGCGCTG
Organism: Emmonsiellopsis sp. PD_33; assembly: GCA_032988165.1. Classification (NCBI taxonomy): domain Eukaryota; kingdom Fungi; phylum Ascomycota; class Eurotiomycetes; order Onygenales; family Ajellomycetaceae; genus Emmonsiellopsis; species Emmonsiellopsis sp. PD_33. Next base: position 72,258 of record JANTQF010000151.1, on the reverse strand, counting down.
ATTGCGCTGATGACGCTCGGGAGGGGGCTGGCGGATGAGAGGGGCAAGGCTCCCGGGTGGGTGGTGGGGGCGCAGAAGTGGCTGTTTGTGGGCGTTTGGGGGGTTTATGATGGGGTTATGAAGAGTGTGTTTGGGGAGGGGGAGCGGACGGTTGAGAAGGGGGCGGTTAGGTTGTGATTGGGAGGGGGGGAGATGGTTTTGTGTCTGTTGATATACCCATTGCTAGATATATGTATAGATATCCACGTAGATATATCATATATGCTAGGTGCTGCCTTCTTCATGTCTCCTTTTCCCTTTCGAATTTGTCAACAAATCGAATCATTCCCGCGCTCGTTTCCGGTAGTTGGTAGTTAACCGGTTCGGAGAGGAGAGATAGAAAATAGTCCCCTACGGTATTAATATAAAATAGGTAAAACTAGCCTTTCTTTCAGGGGAAATATATCTATAACATCATACAAACCTCAAGGAGGGAACGATGCATGCATGCATAACTGCAAAGCAGGATATATAGGCTATTAACTATATATCCCCCCTTAACTCTCCTCTGCCTTCCATGGTTTATATATGTGCCGTACCTATCTATGCCACCCCTCCCCTATCCCCCCTATTCCACCCTACATCTATCTGTGCTTCTCAGAGAGGAAAAGAAAAAGATGTACAAGTTATTATATATATATATATATTAACTATTCAGCCAGTTACTAAAGCAGGTGTATATACTGAAGGTTGGGGGATGGGTTGGTAGATACACATGCATTGATCATAGTAAGTGGGAGAAAAGGGGTGGTAAGAAGATACAAGTTTTCTGTAGTTCTACATCATACATGAGCAGAGAGGGAAAATGTACATACATGCACATAACTAGAGATAGAAAGAGAAGATGTGTATGTAGGTGGAGGATAGAGGATAGAGATAAACAGTAAAAAAAACAGAGGTTGGCTTCTAACTAGTTAAACAGTAGGACAAAGAAAATAAAATAAAATAAAAGGGTGTGTTTGTTAGGGTGGTTATTTAGTGTGGGGTCTTGTCGCGGGCCTTCTTTTTTTTCTTTCTTCTTCTTTCTTTTGGGGGGTTCCTTTTTTGTTGTTGTCGTGGTGGTTGGACGGCATGGTTTTCTATATGCATGTGTTGGGGGGTGATTTTTTTTGGTACATGGTTTCTCCTTTCCCTCGTCTGCTATCATCACAACTCTACTTCCGTCATCCTAACCCCTCTGCCGCCCGTCCCGCCTCTCAAAAAAGAAAAAAAATCCCCGAACTTAACGTCTATTAACAGGGGACCTAGGGATAGGGGGGTTATATACGATCTTTCTCGACTTGATGGCGGCCCACTTGTATCGCTTGACCCAGACGCTGACGGCGAACATGGCACTGACAATGGCAAGGGTCTTAAGACCCATCTTTTTCCGGTCGTCCATCTCGGGCTCAGCGGTCCAGTTGAGGAACTCGGTCACGTCCTTGGCCATTTGCGAGGTGGTGGCGGGGGTGCCGTCCTCGTACTCTACGAGGCCGTCGAAGAGGACACGGGCCATGGCGATTCCTGTTGTAGTTAGTTAATCCGCCATCCATAAGCAATATGAAATTCAAGTCTCACCAGTTCCGGGGAAGTAGGGGTTGAAGTTCAGGCCGTCCTGAACGCTGGCTCCAGCGGGCATCTCATCGGGATATCCGGTCAACAAGCTGAAGATGTAGTCGCAGCCACCATGTCTGCCCTTGACAATCAAGCTGAGATCTGGGGGCAGGGCGCTGTTGTTGGCGGCACGGGCAGCTTCATCGTTCTTGTATGGTGGGGGGATGTAGTCGGACAGTTTACCGGGGCGCTTCTCGATCTCGCCCTGGTCATTGGGCTCGGTGTCATATTCGTATTCCTCAGCCATGGCCTTCATCTCGTCGACGGTGTGCATGACGCCGACGAACGAGCGCCAGGGCACACGGGTGAGCGAGTGGCAGGCCATGCACACCTCACGGTACACTTGGAAACCACGTCGCAGTCTGTGGGGCGCCCACTCGGCTTATCAGTGACACCGACAAACATACCATGGGGGTCAATTGGGGAATTCCACGGCAAAGAGCAGCCACTTACGCTTGGTGGTCGAATGTCTTGGTCCATTTTGCGTGTTCCCATGGGTACTTGGCCGGGTGTAGACTGAAAAGGCACATGTCAACATTGAACAATACTGGGGGAGGGGGCCCAATTGGCGGGATATCGGGCCCGCTCGTCATCCAAACACGACTTACCCCTCCTCAGCGGGTGTCATGGCAAAAGCCTCCTGGCCATAGAGATGATAGTACCAGGCAACGGCACCGACAGCGGTAGCGGTGGCAGCCGAGGCCGTGAGGGTCAGGTAGAAGGGCGACTCCGCGCGGGCACCGGAGGTCGAGGAAGAGGCTCTCTGTAGCAAAATCAGCATGGACAGGGCCAGCAAGCCACTGCAGCACGGCGACAAGACAGTCCGGACAGCGGGGGGGATCTCAGAGGCGGCGTACCGTGGTGGTCTGGCGGAAAGTCTGGCGCGCGATGGCCTTTGTTGGCAGGCTGCGCAGGGCGGAACGGGCGAACATGATGGGCAATTGGGGCCGGCCGGAGGGAGAGCAGGCCGGGCGAGGAGAGCAGGGCGTCGCAGCGTCGGCGGGGAGGGCGGCGGGACGAGGAGGGCGGTGGTGAGACTCGGGATGAAGCTGAGGACGGGAGGGAGAGATGGTGAGGTCGTTGATTTCGACTTTTGGCTGTGGAGCTTGATTGGAGCTTGGCGCTGGTGACTACGGGCGGCTGCTGATTGGCCGAGCGCGGGTCACGGGACCGGCTCGGCGAAAACCGCGACATCAACCATATCAAGCAGAACTAATAGGGAAACTACAGTACGGATACAAGGACAACAACAGACACAGACACTGGACAACTAGTACTATCAACTATGCGGTTACTCCCTCATGCGCTGCCTGCCCGCTCCTCCTCCACCCCCCGTCCCAGCGCCCCCACTGCCTCCTGGATACTGCTCCTCCCGCCGCTCGTGTGCATCACCAACGACAGCGCCGGCAGTCGACGCAGCGCCCGCCCGCTCAATCCCTGTTGACAACACCTGCTTAGCCTACTAACTACACTTCACATCCCCGGGACTGGGTTGGTCTCTCACTCACCACACTTGCTTCAGCCACATCCGCCAGCTGCTTCGGCACCGACTCTGGAAACAGCTGGTACCACAGCACCATCTCCGTATGGCTGGGGAGACGGAGCGTATCTGCTGGCTGCGAAACATACACCAGCTCCGAGTCGGGGTTCTCCTGCTCAACCCGCATCACGTCGAAGCTGGCTCCGTGGATCAGTCCGCACTGGCTGAGGTTCTCTAGGCAGCTTCTGTATATCTCGTAGATCACCCGGGCTGGCGCGTGCGGTATGGACTGCTTGATATCCACGCGGTCTAGGAACGCGGAATCCTATCGTTACTCTGCGTCAGAAATAGCTGCCACTCTTGAAACCCCATGGGAGCGGCATTACCAATGCAGTGATTAGATTGCTTGTGCACAGAACCACCGTGTTATGACGGTGTCTGAGCCGGTCCAGTCCTGTCAGGAGAGCATTGACCGCCCTCATTGCGTCCAAGGGTTCGTTTCCATTCACACTATGCTCTCTCCTTGCTGTCAAGGTTTCCACTTCGTCAATGAACACGCATACAAATGTATCCGGTTCCTCTTCTAGCATGTTTTCAATGTTGTCAAACATCCCAGCCACTAGCTTCCCGCTCTCACTGAAGAATTTACTCCCCAAGGAGTGAGCATTGATTTCCACCAGCTTGCTCTGGGGAAACTGTTTGCCCAGGCGAATCGAGAGTTTCTGGGCAAGTCCACGACTGCCGGCTGTCAATGTTTGCTTGCTTTTACTATACCAAGCGGGGTAGAATATACATACCACAGACTAGTCTTCCCTGTCCCTGGCGGACCATACAGGAGGACAAGCCTGTTCCAGTTGATAGTCCAGGTGTTGAGTTTCTTCCACGAAAACATCACTATTTCGTTATTTAGCCCAGTAGCACAAATCACCTCTTTGGATGGGACATACGCATTCGACTGACAGCCCGCAACAATGTCGAGGGAATCGGCTGATCAAAAAGAAGACTTGCAGCTTGTCAGTCTGGTGTCCATCTATACCAGAGGAACGGCGTAACTACATACGACTCCCAAACCCCATCCAGCTCCTTGCTCGGTAAACAGACAATCCGCGCCTGTCCCCGCTCTTCATCGCTTCTCCCATTCGTAGACTCCGCAGGCTGGGAATCATCTCCATCGGATCCCCGTAGCTGGTACGCTTGGACGTCCAAGTCCACATCTTCCAGCCGATAAGCGCCGCTTTCCTGCTGCTGACCGGCACATTCGATGACCTTGACGAGGTCCAGGTATTGGGAATGGGAATGGGAGTCATTGAAGTCAGCTGCTATCTGTTAGCTGACGGATGTGCCAGAGTGGACGACGGGGGGATGGCAAGCTGTACTGAAGGAGGTGATTTCCTGGCCCAGACTTAGGACCGCGAAGTTCTCGAGCAGCCATTTCGTTACCTCATCACGGACCTGGATATGATATGGCTGTCAGAGCGGTGGAATGGAGGGAAGAGATGTGAGGATGCAGTGGGGAGGACGCACGATATCTGTTCGCACAATGGTGTCTCGGTCGTTGCGCACGCGGGCCTCGATTTGCAGTGTTGGCCTGGTGAGAGTCTCGGTCATGGTGAGCGGATGGAAGGGTAGATAGCTTGACGATTGATGTTGGGGATGTGGTAGCTCGGGTCTGGCCAGTCGTGAATGGACTCTCCTAAGCTACGTTTCTTGAAGCGTGTCGGAGGGAGGTTGATATATCTCGATTTGGGGGTTGGTCTACGGAGTATTTAAAGAGACATACTGTTTTTACACCACCTCTTTGCATATTACATTTTCACCCAATTGTTCGTAGTTGATGTAGATTCAAAAGAGGGCATGTAATGAGTATTACCAGAAGCGTTGATTTATTTTGGTGTTGATATTTATCTGAATATTTGAGTATTTATGTATTTCAGCCGCCGAAACCTTGATGCTCCGCCCCTGCGGCTTCTGCAGAGTTGGAGCCAACACCAACCACCAACAATCAGTTGAACACCCCCTCATCTATCTATCCTCTCTGGACAACCTCCCTCAGCCAGCCCACTTCAAGCCCTGCGTGAATCCTCGAGTCTTAGGCTATTTAACCAGTTCCTGCGCGGCTGATACTATGGGGCTGCCAGTCCACTTCCTCCACCTCGCCCCATAGCATAAATACCCTCCAACATCATCCAACGCACACCAGCCGGAGCAGTGGGAATGAGTTGCCTGCTCGATTTTTTGCCTTAACCCCCAGCTCCACTCGTCCTTTCTGCACGGAGCTGAGACCGTAACGACAACATGTCTGGCTTCGCGAAGACGCAGGTCTCCGGCGGGCGGCCGCGCAAGGACATCCTCGCCTCGCTGAAAATGGCCCAGCTGGAGATCTCCAAACCTGCTCTCCCCGCTGGTAAGTGGCTGGCTGGCTTAACAAGGGAACAAGATTGGCAGAACTGTCGTTAACTGTGCCTAGAAATCATGTCGTCCATCCTCGACTACCTTGCCCCCGCCGACCAGATCAGAGCGGCCCGAACATCCAAACTATTGCGTGAAATGGTCTACGAGGATTCGAGATGGGTACAAAGACTTAAGCAAATTGGTTGCTGGAATGACACCGAAGCAAGGAAGGAGGCAGAACAATCCAACCCGCAGCTTCGGACCCTTGCCAGCCCTCCCTCTATCCGCCTGCAACCCCCCCTCTCCGACAAGACGCTGGACGTGGACAAGGTGCCGGAGACTGCCAATGGAAAAGCGAAACAAGCAAGCGCATTCGATGTTGTGGCCTTCTCTACGGGGACGGGGACGAATGCATTTTCACACCCGGATGCACTCGCCGCGCTAACCGTGCTTCGCCATGTGCGGTCCATCCGGGGCAAAGCGAGGGAGGAGTATGGAAAGGTCCATGCGGCTCTATATCCATTTTACAAGGACATCGAAAAATCGGGGGGATCCATGGATAGTCTGGTTTTCAAGGTCTACGGCACCCCCGAAAATCAGGCTCAGATACTGTCTGAATTGCAGGCGTTTGCCAAGTGTGATAGAGCGCTTGGCAGGGAAGCGAGACAGGAGAGTGTTAAAGATGCAGTGTCCCTCTTCGAAACGGCTGCACTGCAGGAGTTTAGGAGTGGCTATGAAAGCGGGGATATCGATGGGCAGATGCGGAAATACGCTCATGTTCTGGTCACCCTTAATGGCGGCCACTCGGCAATCGAGGACTTTGTCCGGAATAACCATTTGATCACCCAGAAGGAGGACTTTGGAAGTCCAACCGACTGCATCGATTATGAAACTAGCGCTGTTAAGCTCGAACACGCGCAGGCGTTTTTTACACGCTTGCGTGTTGCATACAACGACGAGGTGTCCATTATAGACCGTTGTTTTCCAAAGGCCCCTAATTTGGCCACGTTATTTTTAAGCAAAATCGGGGAAGAAGTATTGTCCCCGTACTTTACAACTCTTTTTGGTCGACTTCGCTCCGAGAACATTGAATCTTACCTCAAGGCTGTATCTGGTGCATTTGTCCAGACTCTGCATTTCGTCCAGGAGCTTGAGCCCATCCAGAAGTCTGGTGACGAGTTTTATGAAGCTGCAGATCAGATACCGGAAAAGGTATTCGACTCTCATGTCGATCTATACCTTTCAGATGAGCTTAATCATTTCCGCAAGCACTGCGATGTTGTCGTATCAGAGTGGGATAGACAACTTTCTGAACAGGCTGCCTCGACAGAATCCTTCTACATGGCAAACGTCAACCGACAGGCTGATAAAAAAGACTTTCTGACTTCATTTAAAAAGGTGCTTATGGCACCAGTGAATATTCTACCTAACTTTTCGTCTATAATGTCAAACGGCACGAAGGCGGAAGACGATGACGAGGAAAAGCCTGCCCATGACCCAACCCACATCCCAAACCCAACATTCGCTACCCCCGTGTCAGTCCCGTCCCCTTCACCTGAAGTTATTCCCACAACCGAACTTTCTGCGAAAGCCGCAATCATGAACTCGAAGCTGGAAGGTATCAAATCTTTGTTCAGTATTGAGGTAGCGCTGGATTTGGTCCATACCGCAAAGACAAGTCTCGAGCGAACCGCGCAGTTTGTTAAACTTCGCAACGAACCTGGCAAGTCTGCACAATCGCAGTGCGAATCGATTTTCGTCTCTTTGTTGGAGATTCTTGGCCGCCGTCATGTTATTGCTGGGTTTGACAAGGCTGTCGACCACCTCTCAGTTTATAGGCCAAGGCAGCAGGGTGAACATGATTCCCGTGGTGTTGAGCCATTGGTTACCTTCCTGGAGTTGGTCAATGTCGGGGACCTGATCCTGCAAATGGTAGATGTATTTTATGAGCAGGAATTAATCGGTGCGAAATTGGCGGATCGCTCGGATTTTCTTGCACCTGCTGTTAAAGAGAAGAAGAAATTCGAGCAGATGCTGGACGAACGAGTTGCGGCTGGATTAAACAAGGGTATTGACGTGCTTATGGAGGAGGTCGACCATATCTTAGCAACAAGACAAACAGCCGCTGATTACAACTCCGAATCAGATATTTCTGGCCAAAATGTGGTTGATATTGGCCCCAGTGATGCAGCGAAAGCGGTCGTCCAAGTTATTTCATCACACACACAAATGCTTGTGGGAAGCACCGATAAGAGCACGCTTGATGTTTTCAATCAGGAAATTGGGCTGCGGCTTTTTGCTTCCTTGTGCAAACACCTCAAGCGGCAGCGGATCAACGTGGATGGTTCTATCAAGTTAATCAGGTATTTTCATTTTATCCCCACCAATGCGTTTTCTAGGCACTGACTCCTTGATAACAGTGATATGAACCACTATTTTACCTTCATCAAAAGCATGAGAAACGACCAACTCCTACAATACTTTGCTGCCCTGAGGGAGTTGTCGCAGGTCTACCTCATCGATCCAGCGCACTCCAAGGAGATGGCCACCGTCATTGCAGATGGCGGCCGCTTTCATGGCATTTTTAGGGCAGAGGAGGTGTATGAATTTGCGACCAGACGCGCGGATTGGTATCAGGTTAAGAAGAGCGTGGAAAGGGCGATGTTTGGGATCGGTTGCTTGGTGATGTAGATGGACTGGCCTCGTTATATTTCGGGGATGGTGTTTATTCCTCGCCCGTGCCGCGGTGTGGGATAGCGTCATCAACCCCCATGTCTTCCAACAGCAGCGGTCTCCGTCTTGCCTCTGGATCGGAAAACATTTGCTGGCCTGGCCTCAGGTTCTGCTCGGTTTCGGTCAGGCCTCTGCGACCTGGCATTGCTAGATACACCTGAGTCACGCTGGCGAATGAATACACGTATCACACTTTTGACGGTATACAACGAAGAGCGACCTCATAGAGTTACAATCGCACAACGACTACCAGTTCCTCTATCGTCGCTACACGGACGCCCAATGCCAAGCCTGATAATATCAGCATAAAACAACCACAGCCTGTTCGCTATGACGTCGCTGCCACCTTTGTCCAAGTGCCAACATCTTCATCCGAATTTCAAACAAGAACTTCAGAAGCTCAACCACGGGCCATTCAGCAAGCGTCCTCTACTCTCGCACCTTGCACTGCAAAACCTCAATAACCATATCCGCGCCAGGCATTCAATCCTCTTAGATGTGCTTGAATGATGATGCTCTCCGGAGCGAGCCACAGTTTGGTGGCAGTCATCCTTGGGTATAGGAGACACTTAACGGCGACTTGATGTTGCGTTATTGATTGCAGTATTAGGGCATCAATTATATTATATTATACCCCCTTTGTCCGTTATGCATATGTGAATGTACATGCACATACTTTGTCCTTTATGCATATGAATGTACATATGGCATGATGATTTCTTTAACAAAAGAATTTTCTTAGTTCTATCACATATCAGACAGACTCATTGTTTAGTTCTTCCTCTGCGGTCTATTGTCTAGATTATAAAACGTCTCCTTGATCCCCACTATATATCAGCTTCTCCCATGAACACCCCAGCGTGCCGTGCCCTCGTACGTTGTCAAGATACTGCATTTATCCCACCAGGAGCAAACCTTCATTTCAACCCCTATTCCACGCAACCAAACCAACATGGCGAACCTCCTCACCCCCCTCCTCTTATGCTACCTCACCGCCATCTTCTTCATCCCCGCCCTCGCCGGCAACCCGGCGGCCTACAAATCCGACTCCGACTTCCGCGACGCCATCCTCTCCACCACAAACAAATACAGAGCCGAACACAAAGCGCCCCCGCTAAAATGGGACCAGGCGCTCGCCGACGCCTCGCTGAAACATGCTAAGAAATGCATTTTCGAGCATTCTGTATAAAACCCCCCTAACACACCCTTCCATAACCACCTTCCCACACCCACCCACACCCCCTACCTAGCTAACTAGATGATCCACCCAAACCATCAACTTGCTTACACCTGACACGTACACACAGGGCAACCCCGGTGGCGAAAACATAGCAGCAGGCTTCCCGGACCCATCCAGCGTGGTCCAATCGTGGGGCAATGAGCGGGACAAGTTCGACTTTGCGAATGGCGGGTTCAGCGAGGAGACGGGCCATTTCACGCAGCTGGTTTGGAAGGCGACCAAGGCTGTGGGATGCGCGCGGGTGGATTGTGGGAGGAAAAATGGGGCGAGGAGGATGAGGGGGAGGAGGGGGGTGGCGGTTGCGCAGGCGAAAGGCGGCAAGGCGGATGGCTGGTATGTTGTTTGTGAGTATTCTCCTGCGGGGAATGTAAAGGGTGGGTATAGGGAGAATGTGCAGAAGAAGGGTTAAGGGGGGGTGAGGGGGTGCTGTGCGTTATTGGACTGATTGGGTGGCGGGGAGGGAGAAAGGGGTTTATGAGATGTGGGCGATGGGGGTTATGGTTATTGCGCTGCTGGTTGGGGCTGGTGGGCTTGGTTAGGGATGTGTTTTGGATTAGTAGAGATATGCTGGGTTTCTTGCTTGCTTGACGAATAAGCAATGAGCATCACACTCCTGATAGGATAGTTGCATTCGTGTTGCTCGTCGTGGTCCACGGAATTCTTTTGAACAAGAGGTAATAAATTATAATAGAATAGCCAAATCAACCGTCAGCAAAATCACTAAATAAAATTCAATACTCTATCGGGATATCAACCAATCAATGCCTCCAGATCCGAACCGCCTTATCCTTCCCTCCACTCCCCACCTTCTCCCCATCGGGACTCCAGTCAACAGCATAAACCTCATCCAGATGCCCTGGCAAATCCATCGCTAGCTTCTTCGTCCGCATATCCCACACCTTGAGCGTCGTGTCTTTGGAAGATGAGACAAGGAGTCGCGAATCGGCTGAGAAGCAGCATTGGTAGACAGCGCCGACGTGGCCGCGGAGCGAGGCGATGAACCTGGGTTTTGTTAGTCATATACCAAGGGGCAGGGAAAAAGGCTAAGGGAGAAATGTAAAGAAACTCACTTTCCATCCCGCGCATTCCACAACTTGACGTGGTTGTCAAAGCCCGCAGAAGCAATGTATGCCCCGTCCGGGGAAAAGGTGACGTAATTGACCGCCTTCTGGTGCCCCAGCATTCGCGCGACAGGCTTGTTTGAAGCCGCGGGGTCCCAGAGGAACATGGTGAAATCGTCACTGGCAGAAACAAGTCGTTCGGTTACTTTCCCATTGATCGTTGCTGCTTTTTCGAACCGTCGCTTGGCGGTTTCGACCTTGGCCGCCTCGGTTTCCGGTACTTTCTCGTTGTGCTCGAAGAAGGATGTACGGAGGACGAAGTCGGTTGAGAGGGCGAGGTGGTTGACACGATGAGCGTGCGAGGATAGTGTTTGGAGCAGACTTCCATCTTCTGGGTTCCAGATTTTGATCGTCTTATCATGGGATGATGTATATACGCGCCCCAAACCGCCCCATTTTACACATGTAACGGACCCTTTGTGTCCGGTCAGCACACTCTCAATACGCTTTGATACCACATCCCATATCCGCACTGTGGAATCCTTGGACGCGGATGCTAGTCGTGGTACTCCCGATTTTTGCAAATGGTAGGGTTCCCACGACAGACTCGAGATCCACTGTGTATGGCCTTTCAGTGGGCCTCCAAGCGCTTCGCCGGTTTTCGGATTCCACAATCGCACAGTCTTGTCCATGCTTCCTGTTGCTATTATCTGCTCGTTCGGCGACCAACTGACTGCGAGGATCCAATCCTTGTGACCTTTCAGTGTGTGTACTGGAGTGCCTGTATCGCAATCCCATATCCGAGCTGTCGCATCTCCGCTTCCCGTGACCATTCGCGACGAGGAACCGGGTGCGAACGAGGCTGCTAATATGGCCTCCCCATGCCCGGATATCGATGCCGAACAACGCGACACTGCCTTGACGCGGAATACGGCCTGCGGGGTATATTGCAGGTGAACGGTGTCTTCGGAAGTTTTCAGTCCTGGTTTGAGGAGCGAGTGATATAGGTCTGATAGGATGTCGACAACCTGCCCCTCTTCTTCATCGGGTTTGTATGAGAATCGATAGGGAACTTTTTCATCTTCCTGTCGCCCATTTAGTTAGCTTTTCGCCCTGGTATTAAATTCGCACGTCTCCGGGGAGATTGCCGGCAGAGAGTGGCGTACCTACATTTCCCTGCAGGGTATTTACGAGCGTTTCGAGATTCTTAACAGTCGCATCGGCGATTGGAACGGCCACTGGCGGACCGGTGGGTTTTCCAGTCGTCTGGTCAAAGAACTGCACTCGGACACTGCCTAGGTTTTCCGGGATGGACTGGATCTCTTGCTGCAACCGCGCCTTTTCCGCGGTCTCCAGCTTCTGCCGCTTGCTGGGAGGAGGAAGAACAGTCGCCATGGTGTGGAATGGGGAGGTTACTGATGTTTGCGTGTCGTCGAGCAATCGAAGAAATTATTTCGAAATCTTTTGATAGCGGGATGACTAATCACTGATAGCGGGACATCGGGCTAAGCCAAACGGGGACTAGTGCAACTCACTTCCCCTATCGCAAAGTCAACTTCATCTTTCCAACTTTTTATGCTGTCGAGGGCAATTGTCCAGGAATATCATTCGAGCGTGATGCCGGACACTCAAAAGGAATCCATTTCCATTTGTTGAAGATGCCTTCAACGCGTTTCTCAACCAACCCTTCTTACTTCCCCGCTCCCAGCAATGCTGGCTCTCGACGGCCCCCCACGGCCCAATCGAGCTCTAGACACCCCAGGACAACGAGGCCCACCACTGCTGCTACCAGTGTTGCTTCTCAGGAGATTATTTGTGCCATCAGTGAATCCAGAGGCATCTCCCCTACCGTTGGGCTTGCCTTTGTCAATCTATCCACCTCTGAGGCCGTTCTTTGCCAGATATGCGACAGCCAAACCTATGCCCGGACTGTGCACAAACTGGCCGTCTTTGACCCTACCGAGGTTCTTTTTATGAAAACTGCCAAGGACCCGCGCTCTAAGTTGTACTCGATCGTCGAGGAGAATCTCCCCCAGTTGACGATCACCGCCGCAGACCGCCGACTCTGGGCCGAAAAGACGGGCCATGAATATGTCGAGCAGTTTGCATTCAGGGAAGATCTTGAGTCGATCAAGATGTCCCTTGAAGGCAGCTATTTTGCCGCATGTTGTCTGGCTGCGGTAGGTCTGCAGTTTTCGAGTAGCTGGCCGCCGCATACACTAACTCTGAAAGGCACTCACATATGTTGAAATAGAGCTAGGCAAAACATTTACTCACCACTCTCTTCGCATCAAATATGAGCCTTCAGAAGGATCTATGTTGATTGATTTGTCAACCATTGTTTCTCTAGAGTTGATTCAAAATCTCCAGAATTCCAAATCGAGAGACTGTCTTTTCGGGGTTCTCAATGAAACTCTCACGCCAATGGGATCTAGGCTCCTCCGCGGTAATGTATTACAACCATCTACAGAACAAGTCAAACTGCTTGGTCGATACGATGCCGTTGAAGAGCTTAGCACGAAGGAGGAGATGTTTTTCTCCGTCAGGGAGGGTTTGTATACCAGTCTCCAGACACTGCACGCGGCTAACATGAGTCTAGCTCTCAAGTCGTTTGTTGACTCGGACAGAGTTCTCACTTCTGTACGCTATGGTTGCGCTTACGGTATTCCTTTGAGACTAACCCGATCTAGCTCATCGTAGTTCCGACCAAAGCCACCTTCCACCACGCTGAACAATCGATTAACAACGTCATTATGCTCAAAACCTACGTGTCTGCGATTAAACCTATCTACGAGGCGCTGTCTGGTGCGCAGAGCAACCTTCTCTTGGCAATTCGAAATGTTAGCACGGCCTACTGGTACCATCAAGGAGAATGAACCGCTGACAGTGTATAGCTTTGTGCTCCTCAAGAATACGAGACGATTGTGGATTTGATTGACTCTACGATAAATGCAGATGTTACATATCAGTCACGCCCGCTAGATTTGCGAAATCAGCGCACCTATGCGATTAAAGTAGAGTTTCTCCATGTTTTAATCCTAGCAGTACGCTAATATCGGCAGGCGGGAGTGAACAGTCTCCTTGACGTCGCAAGGCAAACTTACAAGGAGGCAAACAATGATGTAGTGGAGTTGGCATCTCGTCTAGGAGGTAGGCTACAACCGCTATCTGATCTCGTCTTTCTAATTTTGTTTAGAGGAATATGACCTTGCACTAGACTTGAGGTTTGAAACGGGCCGCCATTACTATTTCCGACTGCAAGTTTCCAGCCTGGAAAACACCCAGCTGCCTGATATTTTCATCAACGTTTACAGAAAGAAAACATACATCGAGTTCCAAACGCTGGATCTTGTCAAACTGAACCAAAAGATAACCGATTCCCACAACGAAGTGATCAACATGAGCGATCGCAGCATTCAGGAGTTAATCGAAGACGTTCGATCCGAAATAGCAGGCCTTTTCCGAGTTAGTGAAAGCATCGGAATGCTCGACATGCTCGCCGCGTTTGCACAACTGGTAACAATGCAGGATTACGTGCGTCCGGAACTTACAGACACCCTAGCAATCAAAGCTGGGAGACACCCTATCCGAGAAAAGATCCATTCTGACAAGTACGTCCCCAACGATGCCTATGCAACGAAGCAGTCACGATTTCAGATCATTACCGGATGCAACATGAGCGGGAAAAGCACATATATCCGATCTCTCGCCCTGATGACCGTAATGGCACAAATAGGCTGTTTTGTGCCTGCACAATATGCATCTTTCCCAATCGTCCACCAACTTTTTGCTCGAGTCTCAACAGACGACAATGTCGAAGCTAATGTCTCCACATTCTCTGCTGAAATGCGAGAGATGTCGTTTATTCTGCGCAACATCGAGGCGAAAAGTATGGTCATTATCGACGAACTAGGTCGTGGAACAAGTACCGGCGACGGCCTCGCCATCGCCATCGCCCTCGCAGAGGCTCTAGTCGAAAGCCGTGCCCTGGTCTGGTTTACGACCCATTTCCACGATCTCGCGAGAATCATGGCGGAGCGCAGCGGGGTGGTCAATTTACACCTCTCTGTCGAAATGTCAGCCCCGACATCGAAAATGACCATGCTATACAAAATCGCAGACGGCTTCGTCCAAGATAAACACTACGGTTTATTACTCGCCAAACTCCTCCCTTTCCCCCAGGAAATGCTCGACACGGCACAGACCGTCTCGCAAGCACTCAGCGTAAAGATCGAAAACCAGCGCAAAAACTCAAAAACGCTGGCCATTGCGAAGCGGCGAAAGCTCATTCTCGGACTCAAGGAACAACTGTTGCAAGCGAGCGAGGGCGCGATGGAAGGCGAAACGCTTCGCAAGTGGCTGAAGAAGTTACAGGACGAGTTCACGCTGCGCATGGTCGCTATTGATGCAGAGGTTGACATGGCGGTGGATGACCTCATGGACGAAGCGACGAGCGTTGGGCCGTCCGCATCTCTTGATCCGGAAGTGATGCTTCTCGACACCGCTACTAGCATTACCAGTCCGTCTGTGTCTGGTTCGGGGCGGTCTGGGCAGTTCGAGCAGACTTCGTCTATCTCGGATCCTGCTTAGTGGAGGGAGACCTTTTCTATGCCCAATGCTTATATTACCGAATATGTTTATTAATGTCCCCTCATAATTCCAATGGCTTGTTAGCAATTTAATCTCGTCTCCCTGGGGAGACATGTAAGTGGCCACCAAACGATGTTAACTCTCGCGCTACTTATATATTTTCCACCGTCTCCTACTCTGCAGTTCCAAGCGCAGGAATATACTCTTACAGCTCCATGGAGCGTTCTTGATAATTGATTTGTCCTGTTGATGTACTCTACTTAATTAATGACCAGCTGGTACTGCGAATCTTGGAAACCCCCCCTTTCAAACGGGATTCGTAAGCCATTCATTCACATTCAACCATGAACACTCATCACTTTCTCGAAACGGACCCAATTACATCTCCACATCAAAAGCACACAACATATGTACCAATATCACACAGCATCACCCATCTATGGAATGCAATAGCTAGCGGAATCAACGCCTAACCATCTCCATACATACATCAAAACGCCCACGCTTCTCACATCACTCATATCACCCCCTCCATCTCTATCCGAAATGATACAACAACTGCCCCTTCTTCCCCTTCCCTTTCCCCTTCCCTTTCCCACTCCCTCCCCTCCCCTCCTCACCTTCCATCCCCACCTCCGCCGGCGTCGGATTGGCCCCACCAGCCCCCCACGGTGACGCTGTGGGCCTGGCACTGCCTCCCCTATCATCCCACCGTACCGTGCCCCGCGTCAGCCCTGCCATAAGCGTAGTCGGCTTCGGCGCCGTAGGTAGCGCGGGGAAGGCGTCGGGGTTTGCATTCGCGGGGCGCGCGCGGGATGCGAGGTTCGTCATGCTGGCTGATGGCGAGGGGCGGGCTGCGGGCGAGTTGCGGCCGGAGAGGGAGGGCGGGGTAGTTGTGGTGGCTGTTGTTGTTGTGGTCGTTGTGGCCCAGGGGGTTGTGCCTGGGCGTTTCGAGCGGGAGACGCCCGCGGGGACAGGGAGGGCGGGGAACGGGTTGCTGTTTGCTGGCCCGCCGGAGATGCCGAGGAGGCTTCCGCTGCGGCCTACGGCGGAGCGGGAGGATTGGGCTGTTGATGATTTCAGGCGGAGTACGCGCTTGCCGCCGCCTGTTGTGCTTGTGTTTGAGAGGACGCCGTTCGGCCCTGGAAGCGCGGGGTAGTCTTCGTTGATGGCGCGCCAGTCGTTCCAGGCTTTGAGGAGGGCGGTGCGTTTTGGTTCTTCTTCGTACAGCTCGGCGAGTTCTTTGATGAGCTTGCCCAGCTCGCTGGAGGACGTGTCGAAGAGGGAGAAGAAGGATTCGATTAGATCGTTGGCGGAGATGCGGGAGGCGCGGTAGGAGGAGACTTTGGTGCGGAAGTCGGTTACTTTTAGGGGGTCGTTGCGGAGGAGCGAGATGGCGCGGTTCATTACGGCCGTGTGAGCAATTTGGCGCGCTTGTTCTTGCGGGGTGGAAGGGGTGGTGGGGCCGCCAATGTCGAGGTTGCCGATGGCGGGGAGAGTTGGTGCCGGCGCGGGTGCGGGTGTAGGATGCGCAGGTACGCGGACTGTTTGGGGTTCACTTTGGGTGAGCTGGCCGCCAAAGGTTCTGCTTGTGACGGATTGAGCGCTCTGGATGGCCATTTGTCTCTGATATGCAAGCTCGTCGCGTCGTAAGGGCTGCGCGCTGGATGGCGGGAGGGGCTCGGAGTTGGGATCGCGACCTCTGCCAGCACCTCGTCCCTCTCTTCGTCCTCCTCGTTGTGGTTGATAAGGTGTCCTATAGTCGAAACTCGCCAAGTCCACCACTCTAGCATCCCTTCTTGCATCCTTGGACAGCCCAGCAGGATGAGCTTCCAGCTGATGCGCTTTCAAATCCATCTGAGAATCGAAGACCACAAACTTTTTCTCCAGACACTCCTTATCCAGACAGAGGAAGTGGTCCTTGCTGAAATGTTCTTCAAGAGCGTTGTAGTTGACAAAGTACTGCTGTTGGCGAGGTCCTCCGCGTCGGTCACAGATGTGGCAGCGCTCATGCTTATCCCGGCAATGCGCGTACAGTTCATCGTCGCCATAGAATCTCTGACGGCAAAAGCCACATTCTGGATGGCCTTTGAATCCGCTTTGGTCAATGGCACCGGGATTGTCGTCGCCGGTTCTCTCATGCTTGCGGAGTTGAGCCGGAGTGAAGAGTTCGTGCTCGTGGGTAAACACCTTTTTATTCCGGGTGCACAAATCGCTGTATGTCGATTAATAGGACTTCACAATATAAGACGATTAGACAGTACTCACCACATAACCTTCTGATGCTTACTCTTCACATGGCGGTGGAGATCCGGCCAGCCCAGGCAAGCAACGTCGCAATCCTTATCCGGACAGTTATACCGCAGCAGTAGAATCGTATCCTCGAATATCTCATTGGTCTCATACTTGATCCCCAGATTCTCATCCGAGCGGATAAAGTCCGAGTCTCTGAAATCCTCAAACCGCTTGACATGGTCGTCCGTAAAAGCCACAGAAGGCCATTCAGTCTGCCAATCATAAAATTATAATCAGCAAATGCAATGCAACCCCCTCCTTAACCACTGGGGTATACGAAAATATCAAACCTACCCGACAATGCGCACACGCCTTAGTCTTATACAGCGCTCTCAACCGCAACGCACAGATATGGCATGTGCGATGGTTACACGGCGCAACGGCCGTGTGGTCGATGGCGGACGCACAGATGAAGCACACCTCGCTATCCTCCTCCTCCTCCTCCTCCTCCTCCTCGCGGTCGTCCGCCGCCTCTTCGTCGCCCTCGGCTCGTTTGGCATCTCCGGTCAGGCGATCACCGGAGGTGCCTACGCTTCGATGGTGGGGGTCGGGAGGTTCCCCGCTGCCCAGCGGGAGTTGGCGGGCGCGCGCTGTCTGGGGTCTGGAGCCTGGGCCTGAGCCTTGGGTTTGTGCTTGTTTTTGTGTTTGTGCTTGTGCTCCTCCGCCGCGAACCCCGCCGCCTCGTCCGCGGCGCGGGTGAGCGTCTGTGTGCATGGATGGGGCGCCGCCGCCACGGCCTCGTCGTCGACCGCCTCGATTGGGGGGTTGTTCTCGGTGGGCAGGGCCGGTGGGAGGAATGTTTGAGGACTGATCGGCCATTTGTGCGTGTGTGTGTGTTTGTGTGTGGCGTTCAATTTCGCTTGGGAGGGATGGTGGTGTTATTGTTTTGGGAGCGATAGATATTTCCAATATGCCGCTAGGAGATGCGGTTGCGGGGCAGGTTTGCTCGAATTAGATACGCTTGGGGGGGGGCGGAGTTGTGAGGGAGATGGGATATGAGAGAGTAGGCCTGCTTTATAAACGGATTGAGAGGGAGAGGGAGAGAAAGAGGAGATATCAGGGAGATCTAGACGTTGTCGATATGTTGTCTCTGGATTTCCCGTCGATGAGGCTGGTTGGGCAATTTGCTCGGCGGGCGTAATTTATCTTACGGTACATACGCTGGTGGCTGGTGGCGGAGAGTGCATATTACCATACCGGTACACATCGCTCAGAATTACTCATCGATGACTGTTTTTGAGTATCCAACAGGCAGAGAATATCGTTTTCTTTTATTCTATGCGAGTTGTCTCATTTGTTTTAATGTCATGTAAGAGTCACTGGCACTGGTGGCCTGTTTATCGCGATCTTTTCCAGGCGGAGCACAGTATTCAGAAATGCCTGAGTCACCAAGCATGAACTATACACAACGGCAATCATGAGGAGAGGAGCATGGCTGTGATTATAATTATCCATTATTATTATTATTACTTTACTATTATTATTATATATCCCAATAGCTATCCATGTCCAGCTTTTACCAAATTCCAGCACCGCACTCCCGCTAGCATAGGAAAGTAAGAGCAGCATATTAATCCCCCCCTAGAACCGGAAACCAACCAAGCAAAATCAACCCAACTCCTGAAAACAAGGGGAAAAGATACCAATTAATAAAATATCTTCTCCTCCCAAATTGGCGGCTTCATCCCCACCGTATCCCACACAACCTTATTCTTCTCATCCAAATGCGCCTCCTCATCCGTAATCGGAATCACCCTGCTCGTCAGCTCCACCTCCCGCCGGCTCATCCCCCCCGCATCCCGCGGAATCCACAGCAGCGGCGTCGGGCTCCAAATCGACGGCGAGAGATATGCATTATCAGACACTTGGTCCGAGTATCTCATCACGGAACCACGGCGCACCCGCTTGCGCAGCGTCGCGTAGTCGACGTAGATGTTCGGGCGGACGAGGGAGTGGACGAAGTAAGCGAATTTGTTGAGCAGGTTGCGCATCGCGCTGGGTTTGTGGTGGGGCATTGCGGTTGTTTCGTCGGTGCTGTGCTTGCTTAGTTCGGTCAAGGTGATTCTCGACAGTCGTTTCGTAGGCGTGGATCCGCCGATTTCGATTTCGATTTCCTTGTCCTTGCCGCCATCTTCTTCGCTGATGGGTGATTTTTCGCTGTTTTGATCTTGCGAGGAGCTACCGTAGCTATTTTGTCGGTCTTTGCTTGCTTCGTCTTCATTGTCGTTGGCGGTTTCCACGCGGTCGAGTGATAGTGGGAGGGCGGTTAGTAGCGGCCTCAAGGCTTCATTTAGCGAGATGTGCGCGAGGATCATGGAGATGGTGAATAGGACCATCAAAATCACTGGGCCGATGCCGCCCTTGAGGGCAAATAGGCCGATCATGCATACCGCTGCAAGGTATATGCCCGTCAATACCTGTTGCAGCGCACGTGGGTAGATCAAACCCTTTGTATCCACTGCAGAGTCATAAACGAAGAGCAGATTGTAGCGGTAGGCTTGGTAGACCAGGTACAGGCCAAACGAAGAGAATCCGAGAATTAGAGGGGCGATGCACGAGTAGGTAATGGCTATATAATGTTAGAGAGATCAACGTAGGGGAGTATAGTAACGTACCAATGACAACCATGTTTGTAAAAACAGGAAAAACTGTTCCCCATTGCAACCCCGTCATTGAAGTCCACCGCTGGTACAACTTTCTTGGAGTGGTATCGAAGAAGGCAACGAATAATTTGAAAACAAGCAGTCCAATCACTTGCACCACGGCGCCAGCACTCAAGACCAAACCCTGTAGAAGAAAGTAAGATATGTAAAAATTTGACGCCTTTGGAAGATTCTTCGCAAGTAGATCCTTAGCAGACAGCGGATCCTTGATGATCTGGCTGGTGGCCGCTGAAGCTGCTGAGGTAATGGTTGTAACGAGAAATACTTGGACGACTTGGAAGCAAAAGTGCGCGTTCTGTGTAAATAACTCCACTCGTGCCGTCGTTGGAAGCCCACTTTGTCTGGCGAGAACTATGTGGCATATAATTAGCTTCTATAACATATGGACATGGGGGATAGACGGGAAAGCTCACATCTCAAAATGATCGGCACCAGCGCCATCAGCAACGCAAGACCCACGGCCGGCAGGAGACCACTGATCACCCCCTGGATTATCTGGGGAAGACTATTGATGAATCCTAGCGGCGGGATCAGCTTGCTCAGATAGGCGACGTTCGATATCGTCCCGATGAACGCAGACGGGATAGACCAGAAGATGATAATTGCAGTGATTGCACCCTGGATCAAAAACTTGCGAACGATCCTCGCCCACCAGCTGTATTGCAAGGCGGGCCAAACAATCTGCTCCGGGGTGACACCAATATGACGGGGTGTCATGTGGAACGGCTGGTGATGGGAGAGCATTTGAAAGGCGGTTTGCGCAGACGATTGAGTGTCGAATTCGATAAATACAGCCGGCACGGCCTTTGCCTTGCCTTCTCGGTGTTTCCTCTGTCGTTTTTCAACTTCGGGCAGTATCTCCTCAAGCTTAGATCGGAGCCAATCTATTGTATCAATTTTCTTCCCGACGAGGAAATGACTCCGGTGTGTCGGGCGCTTCACCTTGCTAGCCCACGGAGCCGAATCTAGGTCTTCTGCCGCGTCCATTGCTGATTCTTCATCGTTTTTACGTTTCTTCATTGTCTTTGACCTTGCTTTGTGAGCAGATCGGACAAGGGAGGTCTCCATATATTCCAGGCGCATGGCTAGTTCATTCCGCTCTTTGACTAAGCCGTCGAGTTTCCGGGTGTCTGTTGTGATCCAGATTCGCCTCACAGACTTGCCGAAGATACCCATGAGCGTCTCCTTTGATAGGATGGCCTCTGGGACAGACATGAACAGAACGGTCCGCGAGGAAATGCGGCTGGCATATAGGGGTGATAGAAGGTAGGCTTGGCGGAGTGTAGCGTAAAAGATGCTTTCACGCGTGACCATGTAAAACACGAAGCCTAGGGTAGTAGTTAATATATAGATTGATCTCCCACTAACGGAGTCCAGGGGCTCACCGAAAAACAGCCAGGACACAAAAACATGGGCGTAATATCGATTGGGGTCTTTGACGTTACTAAAACTCAAGGCGTCAAGCTGAACATTCCCGACACCTCCAGCGGCATGAACTGGGAATAGGACTGGCCATATGCCCAAGCATCCCACCAGACAAATTATCGACATTAAGCGCAGGAAGCGGAGGAAAAAGTAGCCATCCAAGGAGGAATGCTGAAGTACGTAGGTGTCTGATAGATTGAAGAAGGCGCCGATCCAATTGATAAATCCCGAAGGGAGGGCTGGACTCCGTTCGCTGCAATACAGTACGCTGTCAGTAGCAGTATGAGAAGCAACTCAAGGTATAGCATGACTGACTGCTCGTGTATGTTCCCTAGATATGACCTGGGGGCATAAAAATGCCGCTGGCTCCGCCGACAGACGATGAAGAGGGCAGTCCAGAAGACGAAAAGGACGAACGCGGGGACGAATGTCGTAAGCAGGGCGGCAGCAGAGGTGGAAGTATTCACGCCGAGCTCCCCGAGCGTGGAAGCGGTGGTGGACTGGTTATCACCACGCGATGATCCGATGTTTGGGTCATTGCTTTGATCCTAGAGGGCAATCGTCAGTGTCAACGGGTCGTTGCTTTGAAAGCCAGCGGAGGACTTACTAACAAGTCATTCCTCGGCACCAAGTTGAATGACTGGTAAAACGGACGGAGATCCATTGCGAAGCCACGCAGCGACTGCGAAATGGGCAGCCCTCAACTCAAGTAGAGGCTCTGGGTCGGACAGAAAAAAGACTCCATCTTCGCGGGGGACAAGGCACAATATGTAGCTCGCAAGGAGTCGCAGCACAGACGACAGCTCGAGGGAACCGGCTGCTTGGGCCAATGGAGCAGCTTATTAGACTCTGGACCCCCTTGACGATCCGCAAAGGAACCAAATAAGAAAATCGGGGGGCATATTTCCTTTTTCTGGGACTCCATTGTGGCGTCCCGTCGGCGACGTTGACTGGGCGGAGAACGCCTATATCCATATCCAGTCGGATGCTTAATTCGGGGCGAACATCTGGAAATATTCCTGGCAGTTATCGAAAATTATCGCGGTTCTTTGAGCAGCAATGTCTTTGTATCTGAGGTTCTGGCTGTGGCTGTCTGCATCGTCAACGCTAGACGAAGCTAGGGCGGGTTATTGGATTAGCCTCGGATTTGTCCAAGATGCTGGGCCTGGTTGAGGAGATCGGAGCAGTTGATCAGGGACGAGATGGGAGTGGACTGTGTATTTGGAGAGAGATCCCCATCTGTGAGGCGGGCCAGTTTTGAGATAGGTAATAAATACTATATTCCTTTTCCTGTGCCGCCTTCAGGAGAATATCCCGTCGACCGTTCCCCCGCCAGAGTCCACCCTTGGCAGCGTGGCTGGCTGAGGATAAGATGACACTCGAGATGCTGAAGGGCATATCCAATGATGATACTCGATCCCCAGATGAGGATCGTTTAGCCCTACCAGGAGATGGGGATAAGCTTCGACGTTGCTGCAGTGCAACCTCATCGTCGAGGACTCGGGATGCACACTGATGCATGCATGGAGACTGCTGGCTGGGATTGGGGGGGTCAATATATATCATCCGTGGTAAATATCTAGAAAACGCAAGCATACTGTAGGTTACAACATCTCTATCCATAACCAGACAATCCATCCCCACGCCCACGAAGAAGATTCTGAGGCGATACACACCCAAACGCCCACCCCGCCAGCTAGTTAGTTAACTAAATAGTTAAATACCCCGCCGAGCAGCTAAGATAAATCCCTATTAGCTTGCCACAGCTTCAAGTTCTCTCCGCATCCATGGACCCTGCAATTACATCGCCAGCCTTATCTCTTCTCTCTCCTCTCTCCTCTGCCCGTTCATGCGTCGGCCTCGCTGTCCGGCGGCCACCCGCGTGAGGGCGAGCTTCTGCAATGGAGATGGAGACGGAGACGGAGCCCAGCCGGCCCAAGTTCCACTGCGTGTTCCCGGGCTGCCACCGCTCGTATCTTCGTAGCGAGCATCTGAACCGCCATGCTCTCATCCGTGCGCTCCCTTTGCCAATCCAGATACCCCTTTCGCGGACGCTGACTGACTGTTGCACTGTTCGCATCGGCAGACAAGAAGGGCGCCGGCGCCTTTGCGTGCTCGCTGTGCCACAAAAAGTTCACCCGCAAGTAAGCCGCCAACCATGCCGCACGGGGGGCTAGATATTGATACCCCTCCTCGCCAGTGATCTCCTGAACGCACATCTACGGCGGCATGAAAAGCGCGGACACGGCAAAGAGAGTGCCACCAAGGATCCCAATCCCAATCCCAATCCCAATCCCCCATCCGCCCAACCTCTGCCCGCCCCGCCTGCCCCGACCGCATCCAAACCACCCCCCTCGGCCGCTCATGATGCTGATGCTCGATCACCGCCTGTCCGCGATTGGGGCATGGGAGGACCGAGATTCGAGCATCCGGGCATCGCCCTACCCCATCCCACGCCCACGCCCCCGGCCTCCGATGGGCCCCCTCCCCCCCCGCCCATGTTACCTTTCCAGTCTCCTGTGGCCCTACCGCCGCCCCGGACAGATAGCGCCCACGCCCTGTACCAGCATGCCTCGCCGAATGATGGCGTGTCGCAAAACTCCCCATCGTCGGCCGGAACGATCCCTTCCCACCTGCCGCAACCACCGTACATTTCCGTCCCAGAGGCTGAGGATGACTATACATGGCTGTTTCGCGGGGCGAGTCTCTTCGACCTTCCGCCGGAGGATTACCTGAATCTCCATTTCGGCGGCAATTTTGAAACTTCTCCTCCAGTACGGTTCTGGTCGTAGTCTACTAGGGGGTGTTATGTGCTGCGTCTAACTTTTTATAGGCTTTCTATGGTCAATCTGGGGACCACCACACTCTACCTCCGCCCGGCACAGGAATGTCCATAACAGGGCACGAGAAACTAATAAGAGAATTTCCTGTCAGTGCACGCATGGAATTGTACAAGTCCTGCCGCCTTGTATACTGACTGCGGCTTATAGTGTCTCGTGGGCACTCCGCTGAATGACCCTGCCCAACTCAATCTGGTTCTACACCTAGCCTTGAATTACTGCGATCTCTACCTGCCCCTTTTCCACCGTCCCACCTTTGAGCCTGCTACTCGCCAGCCAATCCTCATCGCCGCCTTGGTTGCCCTGGGATCTTTTGTCCATAATCTCCCAGGCTTTTACGAGATTGGGAGGATGCTACATAGACAGCTTTGGGGCTTGACAGTCGAGGTACGTGTGTCTTGGTTCTGTAAGTGACAATACTTACTTCATGAGCTAACCGATTTATTTTTGTTTTTTTGTAATAGAAAGCTCTGGTTAGTCCCCGTGTGGATATGTGGTTTCTCCAAACGCTGTTAGTACTTCCCTCGTCTGTCTTTAGGAAGATGACTGACATTATATCCAGAGTTATCATTGAACATATTTGCACATACACCATGAATCGACGCGAACATGAGATGGCGGAAATTGTGCATAGCATGATTGTAACGGTATGTATGGTCGGACTTGGTCGGAATGCAGCAGCACATTACTGATATTAACCACCTTTCAGCTCGCCCGGCGAAATAACCTAATGACCGAAAACCACCGTGCAGAAGGCGGCCACCGTCAGTCTCTTGAAATCAAATGGAAGGAATGGGCACAGAGAGAGTCGGTCATTCGGTGTGTACCATCGTGCAACGTATTTTTTGTGAATCACTTTCTCATCAGGCCTAATAGAATCGCACACACTATATTCGTCAACGACGTCGAGTACATGGTCTATTTTTCCCATCACGCATCACTGTCTGTTGGGATGATGAAGCTGCCGCTCCCAAGTCATCCATCTTTATGGGAGGCATCTAGCGCCTCGGAATGGGAAGCCCAGATGCGTCAGGCGAAAAGACCAGGCAGATCACGGTTTCACAGTCTTCAATCTGCCGTTGAAGCTCTGTTGTCTATGCGGGACTCGGACAGTAAACGGGATTCTCTTCAGCGGTTTAACCTGTCCAACCCGCTCTCCCTACATATCATCATACACGGCATTGCATCCGCTATTGGGGACGCAAAATATCGATCCGTTGCTTCATCAAGCACCCTAGCAATCCAGACCTTAAGAATGGCCGACTTCGACGAAGCCCTGGGTCAGTGGCGCATCTGTTTTGATACCCTAACTGAACCAGAACGTGCCAGCAGACAGTCCTGGAACGCCCTTGTTATGTATTATTTTTCTTCCATCCTCCTTCGTACCAATCTTCCAGAGATACAAATGGCTGCTGGCAGTACCTTTTCATCGGGACGAGCCGTTACTCGTCAAGGTGCCCAAGCAGCCTATAACCGACTCGTATCGTCCGACCCAGTTAGCCATGACTCATATCTTCATGGCTTACAGATTGTCAGCCTGTGCCTACATGATTTTGGCAACCAAAACACGATCATCGGCAGTGGCGAAGCTCTTGCTGTCGAACCCCGCCCGCTTTGGCAGACCTACGGCGCATTCCTGGGGCTTCTTGTGCTCTGGGCGCATACCCTTGGTCTCGAAAAGCTAGGGAATGTGCGCGTGAACTCCATGTCATCGCTGCAGCCACTTCCGTCGGCATTTCTGTCGAGCACCGCCGCAGCAACCCTGGCCAACATGTATGATCGCGAATTGGGACATTCGAAACTCGATATGCAAGAAGTACAAAAGATCAAGAATGACCTGCGCCGCTTGATTGCCACGGTTTGTCACCGGCTCGGGGAGAGAACATGGGAGATCTGTAAGTTCTTTTTTACTTTAGTTTCCGGTTATCTACTTGCCCACGAACGGAGTCCATCTTCTCATTCGCACCGCTAACTATATCGAAAAGCTCAAGAGGCTTGTAAAATCCTATCTTCGCTTGGTGACCGGGAGGGGCCGCGCTCCGAAAACCTGAAAGTCAACTCATTGTCGATGATAATGTCTGGTCATCCAGTCGACCAACATCCATTATACGGGAGGACGTAACCTTGCCTTCGGTGTGTTCAGATATATTAACATACAACTTAACCTCTGCGCAGTTGACCATGCATTTTGCATTGTATGACCCCGTTTGGCATAATAAATATGGAGGTAAGTAAGTGATGTGCAACCTTTCTGGCCGCCCCCGCCCGAATATTCAGTGAAGCGATTAAGTAACGAGCCAGTTAACTTTAGACTATTTATATACCCGAACGTTGGATCATTTCTATTGGGTTATATTCATGTCATCGTGTGCGATTTAACATTGCACGATTGCCGTGGGTTAACGTACATTATATCAAGACATGTACGGACCTCCACCATGTAATAACATTCTATCTTTCAATGATAGTCGATATATGAATTCTCACAGCCTCACGATTAGACAACTCTATACCTTGTCGGCCTCTCGCCTCCCAACCACCTCAACCAACGCCGCAATCCCATCCGCACCACCCCCACGACTAACTCTCTCCTGAATCATCCTCAAAATCGGCCCAATCAACTCCCCACCCACCCCCTGCTCCTCTCCCACCAGGAAAAAGTTCGGCACCCCCTGCGCCTGCATCCCCAAACTAGACGCCGGGGTCTCATAACTCCCGCCATCCACCTGCTTCGCCATCACAGGCAAGGACCCCATCATCGCCGTTAGCCATGGCACCAACTCCGCCGTCACAAACTCTTCCACGGGGATCTTTGCGGACCGCACGAGTGCCGCAGCCTGCACGAAGCCAGAAAATAACCCGTACATCCCGCTTAGCAGTGCGAGGTCATGCAGTGAGGCGAGACCCACGTCGTCACCGACGTACTTGCTCGTTCCCAGGAGAGAAAGAGTCGGCTCCACGCTTTTAAAGACAGCTGAGGCCCCGCTGTAGAGCAGCACGGCGTGCGGTTGCCCGATCATCGGCGGGATGGCCATGATGCCACCGTGTATATACTTCGCGCCGTTCGCCACTGCCCATTCGGCCGTCTGCCGCGCTTGCAATGGCGTGCCGTTCGTTAGGTTTACGATTGTCTTGTCTTGCCATGCTGTGGGATCCTGTTGCAGCGTGGCGGATACGGAGTCGTTGTCTATCAGGCAGATTATCACCAGCGGACTGGCGGCGGCGGCGGCTGTGACGGTTGGCGCGTGGATTGCGCCCTGGGCAATTAGGGCGGCGGCTTTCGAGGGAGTGCGGTTCCAAACGGTTGTTTTGTGGTTGGCTTTGAGGAATTGGGCGGCGAGGACGGTGCCCATGGCGCCCAGGCCGAGGATGGAGATTGGGGTTGGCGTGTTGGACATTTTGGGATGATGAACTGTTTTATATGGATTTGGGAAGGCAATTGACTGTTGTTCGAAGAGTGTACTACTCTGGTAGTTACTCTATCAACCAACCACGATTCGGATTTGAGGGTGGTATATATACCCATCCCAATTCGAGCATATCAATCGTTATCACCCTCCCGTGGAATGGATTTGAAATCAAATATATTGCCGCTGATTTCAAAGAATACGAGACTCCTACCCCAACTTCAAAATCTCGTCACAGTGGAAGTTCAAGCTGTGACTTTTCCTGCCTCTCGAAGGGCCTTTTCAGTGCCATGCTCGTATCGCTGCACCGCTGGATGGAAAATGCAAAGAACCCCAGCAATGCGGAGACAGCTAGCGTGCTGAAGCTAGCTTGCCAAGAACGACAAGGCAGCAGATGGGTGACGATGACCAAGCTGTGTGATTATAAATCGAGGTCAAGTCAGTCAAGGAGGCTGGCTTGGGATTGTGCCTTCGAGACATAGGAGAGGATGTTTTCCTTGAAGCGGTCGGGGGATTATTCCAAGCGAGGAAAACTAGCATTGGGCAACCAACCTCGTGTTCACCATTCTTCCACCACGCCTCTGCAAATATCAATTTCTCCCCGGCTTTTCCAACCCATAGGTTCTTGTTATGGTTGTCTGGCACATGGAGATATCCGGGAGACTGTTGCCCAAGCAAGGACACTTAATTGGGAGGCCCCCTGTTTGTTTCCTGCTACATATAGATATTGCTATCTATATCATCTCCCCCGATGGCCAGACCATGATAAAAATGATATCTTCCGTGAAGGAATGCGCGCTGAGGAGACTTCCCACTCAGCTTTTCACTTATACCTCCGTCCGAATCGCGATTCGTCCTACGAGGTGACCTCCGAGATGCTCGGGAATGGTATTTTCATGAGGAATGGTCAGATCATGATAAAAATGATATCTTCCATGAAGGAATGAGCCCTGAGGATACCTCCCACTCAGGTTTCCACCGATAATTCTGTCGGAATCGCGATTCGTCCTACAAGGTGACCCCCGAGCTGCTCGGGAAGGGAGAAAAGGCGGTCTTTCTCAAGGAACTGGCCTGAAATATCTTCCCAGTTCGCCGGATGAGATAAATGAAGAACGCCGGCTACAAGAAAAATGGAAAACACCCCAAGAATCTTCCCAACTGACGGGATTTGATTATACCCGACCACAATGAAAATCAATACCCGATGGATGGGCTATCCCGTACTATTTCATTGTCCCGATATACAACAACGGCCCCTGAGTGGGATACACCGGACGATGGAGTATATATAAATGACATGACAGGATGGGAGGGAGTTGACTTCTAGAGCTTGTTTGTTCATCGTCCAGTCTTGTCTTGGAGCTAGAAACTACTGTGCAATATTATTTTTCTCTCTCGATTGAATTCAAGTCTGATCCCGTTTCATCCGAAGCATATAACGCCCCGAGACGATTAGTGGGATACCACCTCTGCAAGCAACAACAAGGAGCATAACTCCTACCGCAACCCTACAGGTACGTATATTAACTATACCCCTGGCTTGGAATCCTTGAGATGGATTGCCTCGTACCGATGGACCGTTTGCTGACATCATTATCCGTTCCCAAGTTAGGCTGACCGAAAACGAACCCGGAAAACCATGTCCAACCTCAAACAATGCAAGAACTGCCAGCGCATGTTTGATAGTACGGGGGCAGACATCGATCCTTATCGCCTCGAAGACCTGATCCACCACCAAGGTGAAGATTGCCATTGCCATACATGCCAGGTAATCAAGGGGATGAAATATGCCGAAGGGATCCGCAGACTCAATCCACCGTCCGATGAGGTTCTGAGGGAGCAATTAGAGTGGCAGCGGAATAACCCACGTGGCTCGGAGAGAAGATTTTGTTGGAACTGCATGGAACAATATGGGCGTATTATTGCGGAGACTATTAGATGGAAATATATGGCGCAGTTAGAATCGGCGCAACGGGGGGAGTCTTCTCATGGAGACGAACAAAACGAAGAGCAGAAGGAAGCGGAGGATGCCTTGAATCCTAGAGAGAAAAAGAGGCGACGGATCGGTTAGAGCGAGGAAGTCTATGTCTTCACTGTCGAACCGAATGGGTAATGAACGGGGATTAGCTAACGGGGAAGAGAATTACGTTGGAGGGCGGAGGGGTTATCGAGATGCAGGATTGGACGGGTATTGGGGATTTAATCTGCTTGCTTTACGGAAGAAGCCCTTGTTTGGACCCTGCTTGGCGATATGTGGCTGTTTCGTTACCCCCTTTCTTTATATTGATCAGGATAGAGTTCTGCATTCATCAAGCAATAACATCAACTGGTGGGTCATACTATGACTCCATTCATACAAATCCATTTAACAATGCCTTTGAACCAGGGAATGTGCCATAGTTTAGTTACTTGTGACACACGGAGTCCATACCTAAAAATGCCCGGCACATCCCTTGAAATCAACCATTTATGGAATGGATCCATTATCTCCAAATAAAAAACAGATAACATATAAACCAACCCATCCCGTAGACATGCCACTTACCTAACAAGTTAGATCCTTCCCCATGAGCTGGCTGGCTATCCTGCTTCGTTTCCACCCATCACCCACCGCGAGATATTTTCTACCTAACACTGAAAATAACCTGTGAAGACCTATCTTCTCTATATACGCATCCATCTATCTACCTACCCACCCATATCCACATCCACAAAACAACACCCACCCGCCCATCCCTAAAAACAAAACCAAAATGTGCCACACAACCATCCAAAGCTACAAGCTCTGCTGGCACCTAGGCAAAACCACGACAAAACCCTGCCACAAGCCTGCGAAGGAGTGTGTCAAGACGAGCGAGCGGAAGGAAGAGGAGAGTTTGTGTAAGCTGTGCGTGAAGTGGTTGGGGAGGAGGGTTAGGTTGGTGAGATGATGGGGGGTGTAAGGGTGAGGGGATAGGGGATAGGGGATAGGTGGGAAAATGTATGTGTGCAGAAAAGGAGGAAGAGGGATGATGGTGATGGTGTTGTTAGGGGTGTTTATTGTGTTGTTTCTTTGTTTTTGTGCTTGCAATGGGATAGGGGGGAGGAGGGATGGGTCCGTGAGAGAAGGTTTTGAACCTTGATGTTTATTCCTGAGAGTTATTATAAGAGTTTTAATTTCCTATCAAGCAGATGTATGTAGTTTCTCCTCTCTATGATAAGAGGAATAATAAAATAAAGTCATGGTGAGTAGATCCTGACTCTGACGGGTAGGGGTGTATGAAGAAAAGATCGTCTATTGATTGTGTCTAATGAATGGAAATAACACCTGACAGTGCTGAAGATCAAAACATATCTGAAAAAAAGGGAAAGGAAAGCAAACACTGATAAAATGCAGATGACATGGTGGGCAGATATTAATATGAAGTGGTTAAAAGGGGTCTAGCAATGAGGGTGAGATGGCAGATTAGCTTATAGTGAGGGAAAAGGATAATGGGAAAAGAGAAAACGAAATAGTCAAGAAACAGAACAACCATGATGTCAGGCCAAGCATGCCAGCTGCTTGACTGAAATACCAGTCCATAACCTGGACAAAATGCTATCTTTTTTTCAGATAACAATTTGTAATTGCCCTCAATTATTTCATGTAAACAAGCCAGGCAGCTCACTCTATGACTCGACATTTGCGACAATTTTGTACGCCTCTCTCCTCAACCTTGTCCACACCCACCCTCCTGTTGCATTTTCGGTCAGGTTCTTTAAAGTGGTGAGTTTTGCAATACTCCGCCGGATCCCCGCAATTGAGGCAGTTTTCGATCACAAAATGGCACGGCGGGTTCCTTAAAATATTAATGTTATTAAGCTTCGAGACTGATAAGATAGGAGACTTACGAGGAACTTGCCTCAGCCTTGGGATTTGGGGGCATTTGGTCGAAGTTTAATCGTTGGCTGCTTCTAGAGGGAGACTTGTTGGTAGGCTGTGTATCGTTGAAGTAGGATATTTAACACCTTTTGGGATAGGTCAAGATATATGTCAGGGGCAGTCCGGGGCAGTCCGGGGCTGATGGAAAATGATAGAAGTAGATTGAGGTAGAACATTTAATGTGTGGGATAAGAAAAATATGCAAAGAGTAATGATTTTTATACCGCAAGTCAGAGCATGATAACCCATATTGCTTCCGCAGGATGTTAAGGACCATTGACTCTATGGGTTTTGAAGGCGGGTTTGAAACTATCACTCCTACAATTATCATAAAGTGAAACGGAGTCGATTCATTCATAAAGTTAGTAGTTTGTGGTCAACTGGTAGCAAGGTACCTCGAAATGTTTTAAAGAGGTGAAAGACTGGATGGTTTCAATTGGGGTAGACAAAGAGAAAGGGGATGATACAGTTGGATATAACTATCCATTGCCACAGGGCTTGTTAAGGGAATAGAAAGAGGCCTGCATGAACGGGAAATGGTTTTTATTTGGTAGAAGCCAAACAGCCACCATGAATAAACCAACAAGTCTCTTTAGCCATTTCTTTCTGTTAGTTGGAAATCGGAGTTCTTTCTTGAGGAGCGCCTGGAGCAGGCACCCGAGCCTCCATATCCACAGGCATCCAGTCTTTCAATCCTCAGTAACTGGATGTGCAATAGCCAATAAACCGAGAGTTCCGGAATCTGGAGGGAGCCATATGGACCTTGAGGGTAGTGCACTTCATTCTTTGCTTGTCAACATTCCATAAACAAAGCAAGTTGGTGTTAATTGTCTTCATACAATGGGATGAAATGTCTTTGTCCACACTTTGTTAGTGCATTTACTGCTGGTGGTGTAATAGTGATGAAGATGCTGAAAGGCCGACATCTTCAGTGGTCATACAGGGGTGTTTTCCTGCGGGGAAAATTGTCCCCTGTTACTGTGAGCAAGGCACCATGAGAGAGAAACCATAGTATCTAGGGGGGAAACGTGCACCGGCTGCCTAGTACCAACTAGTGAGTTCATGGGGTAACCATATTTTTTGATTAGCTTCTAGGACTCTTACAAGTGATGTATTTCCGTCTGATATGAACGCATTGGCATGGTCATAACTTGCGGTACGGAGACTATGGTGGAAAGCCTCAATCAACTCGGGAATATAGAACAGGGCGGAAATGCGACTAGAATCACAGGGAAACATTGGAACTGTATGTCCATTTGGTCGGTCTTTCCGTTGTATGTAATAGCCGATACATGATAGCCCTGCCTCATTTTGAAGAGTTTGGGAGGGACTTGTGAAGGCTGGGTAAAGACAACTTAATAGTTCAGGTTAACTTGAAATGGCCCAGGGCGACAATACAAACTGGGGATGCCGACAGTTTCGCCACAGGGCTGGCAACGCATTCTGCTAGGAGAATCGTGGCCGAAACGTATCGAGGACAATATAATAGGAGCCGGATCTTGTCAAGGTGTGACGGGGAGGAGACCCTCCACACAAACATCTTCTCCCGTGGAGTGGATACGCATCTCAGATACATATATTACCCAATCTACATGTCCACAAGGAGTATATTATATGCTGACAGCACTTTAGGAGTGGATGGAGAGCCCATCAACTAGTTTCGAGATCGCCAGGGGTGGATGTGAGTCTCGGGTATATAATATCGTTTCTCGGGTAAGCTATCGTAAGGGCATTGAGGGCATGTATTGAACAGTGCTTCTCTGATATCGATAACATGGTTGGGATATGCACTTCCGCCTTCGCGGACATATGCTATCAAAACATCGGAGTTAAGGGTTCGCGAAACTGCCACAGAGTTCGTAAGAGCAAAGATAAGGCACGGAGGAACGGGATCTCCTGCTGGGAATCCGGAAAGTAACATCTGTTTCATAAAAATGCGATGTTCTTTGCACAGTTATCGAGATTCGTATATATCCATTCCCCCGGCCTTGTCGGAGTAATCGACATAAGGTGCACTGGACGAACCCAGCAGGCCCATCCCGATATGAAGAGATACTGTGTGTCAAGTGCAATATGGGGGGACGGGGAGGTTCAATCCTCGGCAATTCGACTCGGGCAACAAACGCTGATAGACCAGTCCGAGGCCGTCTAGAATCCAGGATGGCTCTCAATTTAGAGCTTCGAATGAACGGGTGGATCTGATGGGGTTTGCGGCCGCGCAATCCACACAAGCTTCAAGTGTCCATCGTGCGAAGACATTCTCGATTAGGGGAAGTTGCGGGGTTTGAGATGACCCAAGGGGCAAGCCTCAGGGATCAAAACTAATCCATGCGAGTGGCCAGGAATAGTAGAAGGTATATGCTGTAAGCTGAAGCTGGTAATCGACAGAAAATCTACTCCTCACAACGACGGTTGAGAGTTGACGTTGGATCTGGGTTGGGGGTAAAGCCGGCGCGGGACGGGACATTGTTCTTCCGGGATGCTTGTCAACCTCAGTCAAGACATCAACGTCATGGAAGCTGGGATATCACCTCAGTTAATTAACATTCCGCAGGGCGACGATCCCTTTAACGAGCTGATGGCTAGTTCAATATGTTCAATGCTCTGGCCGCTTTATCCATGCGCAATTCCCCGCCAAACCTGTGCCTGCAACTGCGGACGTGCGACTGAAGCCAGGACGATGCACAACATTGTTGTGAGCAAAGCCGGCATGAGGACAAAGCACCGTGATTTAGATTAAACCACAGTGTTTCCATCAAAGAATTGCTGCGAGGGGCCCCTGCACGAGTATCAAATACATTCGATGCAAATGAAAACCGCCTGCAAAAACGCTTCTAATTGGCGACTCTCCAGCAGGGTCCAGGGCCAGCATGTTCTCTATCTTCCCGAATCCCAGCCCGCGGCCACGAAACAAGGAACACCCCCGCCGTTGATCGACAGGTCGATATAAAGGAACTTTTGGGATGGATTAACACATATCCACTTCAAATATATCCGGCAGAATGAGACACGTTATTTTCATCCCGTTCCGTATGCGGCCCTCAATATCCGGAACTATTCCCGAGAAACTTCCCAGAGCGACGTTGGAAGCCTATAGAACAACTCAACTGCCGGGGAGGGGGCAGATTAAATTCGCTTTGTTGAACCCTTTACCCCGTCCTTGACGCATTGATATTTAACTCCGAGCGCTCCTCGTCGTTCGAATGACTTGAGCACCTACTTTCCACTCACTGTCAATTCACATCAACGAAGCTGAAGCTAGATATACCCACTCCCGTATCCAATCCAACTTCATCACAGCCAAAATGTACTCCCCATACATCGTTGCCGTTTTCGCGGCTTTCCTCTCCACCGCAACGGCACAGGATCCCTCCTGCGGCGTCATTGGATATGACAATGGCGCCAATCCCGCCTTCCTTGTGAGCGCAGACGCTGCCCTAGCTACCCTCGAGGCATGTGGAAATCTCTGCTCCACCACGGAAACCTGCCAGAGCTTCGCATTCGGCGCCGATAGCTGCCTCCTGTACAACGTGCCCGTTGCCGATAACGTCGTCCCTATGGATACCAGCCCTTACAACTTCAATGATCTTGCTTGCGCCAGTGGCACAACCCCCACAGACCCAACCACGACTGGCACCGCCCCCGCAGACCCAACCGAGACCGAAGCACCACCGGCTCGTCGGGCGGTTAAGCTGAACGCATAAATCGGTGGGTTCAGTTGGTTTTGCGATGTCCCTTCTCCTTTTCTGAAACGAAGCTAACGGGGTCCTATGAGATAGACCCATGATAAATGTTGAGGTGGGAGACGGTTAGACATGTGGAAACTATAGGATGTAATTCTGAGGAGCCGCCTTCATTCTCGCTTTGCGGCCGACGTAGCCACGTTTGCGATAGTGAAATTTTGTTTCGCCGCATTGCTTTTTTATTGCCATAGTGGTGTTTCGAGCAAAATTTTCCATTCTCGAGCACAGAGAGTTACTGTATCAAGTTTTTAGCTAGAGAATTTTATCATTCAACGAAGAATAGCTCTTCTACTATGCTCTTTTACTGCTTTAGTTGCGTGAGGCCCCTATATTCATTTTCGTGCCCCAATCCACAACTATGAATAGGATAGAATTTCAGTTACGGACACTTACCTGCCCGCCAAAGATAACCACAATTGGAACGCATGGTACTCTGTAGTAGTAAGAATGAAATATATTAACCAGCAGTTTCCCCCTGAATCCCGGATCACGTGTCTCGGTTTGGATCGGGGAATTTAGCCGGAGATAAAAATAGAACCGTCAACCTCATACTTCAGTCAACAACACGGGTTACAGTTCACCATCAACATTGGCAGCGTTTAAAGAGATAAGACACTCGCAGGATACCTTCACGCCAGCAATCCAATGATAAACTGGAACCACCCAACCTGATTACTAACTACGACTATGGTCCAGACAAACTCATTACTAATGTTTGACTTTCTAGACCCCGGGGTTCCTGATGCGGGGAAATAGAGCCTCGTTCTTCAGGATGTTGGCGTTTGAAGTATGACAGTGGCATTGCGTACTGGGGAACCGAATGCTGCAATGTCCAATGGACTAGGGAATGGCTGCTATCAAACGTACTCACTGTTCTGTCCTGTTTTAGAGGGTGATGTGGTGTATATAAACCCCTCTCATCCCCCATCTCAACTTGCGATTTATAGAATATAACATCTATCCAAGATCATCTGTCATACCCTCCCCAAAGAGACGAAATAAACCCCTTAAGGATTCTCGAGAACTATCCCTCCCCAAATTTCCTAAATGGCCAGCACCAACCCACCCCCAGCGACCCCCCTCCCCCCTATCACCCACATCCTCGAAACAGCCCTGTACGTCCGGGACCTCGCGGCCTCTGTAAAATTCTACAAGGAGGCATTCAACATCTCTCCTTTCCGTGAATTGGTCTGTTTTATCCCCACATATACATACATAGATACATACATACATCCATCCGTCCATCATCTCTTCCCCAACCAATCCCTTTCACAACAACCACCCCCATTAACAAACCCAAACCAGCCCAACCTCGCCGCCATCTCCCTCGGCACCACAACCCTCCTCCTCTTCCAACTCGGTGCCACCACCGCCGACGTCCACACCCCCACCGGCACAATCCCCGCCCACGGACCAACCGCCCCCATCACCGACTCCCTCCTCTCAGCATCAGCCTCTACCCCGCGTGAACACCTGGGCCAACACTTCTGCTTCGCCGTCGCGCGGCCCGAAGACGTCCAGCGCTGGGACGACCATTTGGTGGCTCTTGGGGTGCCGATTAGTGGGCGCATGCGCTGGGAGGGTGGCGGGCGGAGCGTGTATTTTGTTGATCCTGATGGGCATGTGGGGGAGGTGGGGTCGAAGGGGATTTGGCCGCATTTTGCGATTGAGGGAGAGTACTAAGTTGGGGGTGCGAAGGGGGGGATAAGGAGAGGTAGATAGGTGCATGTAGTTTGGAGAATGGGAGAGGGATATTGTGGGGGAGAGGAGGTATGTTTGCAATTCGCCTTTTTGGGCTTTCTTCATTCCGATGCGGGTCCGTGGTTCTGGGTATGTAAATGAATGTAAATAGGACTATATGGCCGCCTTGCCATCCACAAGCCTTGGTGGGCCGCGAAATAGATCTGGTCCGTCAATGAATTTGTCGGGAATCCCGAGATATCTTGTATTCATGCAATCTCGCTTAGAATTAGTGTTTACACAGCCACCCACATTCCCTCATACAAAATAGCTAGGGTTCCTATGAACCACCATTAGTTTTACAATATTTATTGAATTTGTATGAGATTTTACCTCTATATGCAATATTCAATGCTAACAGTTATGAGCCTGGTGATTTCCATTGTGTATTCAACTTGATTTTTATTGTTATTATCATCATTTCATCATTTTTTGCCCTATACTGCATGCTTTTTGCATGAAATAGTGATATCCTCTGAAAAAGACCCACAAGAATGTCCCCTAGATCCATGGGATCCATCAAGAATGGAGTCATGAAGCTCTATGAATTAAGCTTTTAAGAACATCAGAAGCTCTATATTAATTGAAAAATGAGGCTGCAAGTATCTTTAACAGTCTAAAAATTAAAAAAGTGAAGCTCTTAAAGCTCTATCTATCTACCTCATCATATCTGACACTACTATCTAACATATGATAGTAATGCTGAAGAACAGCAAGAATTAGGAGATTTAATATATAAATATCATATTAATAATGAGTAATTATAGAGTTTGAGATTATATTGATTTAATAAAAGAAGATTATTAGCTAAAAGTAGAAGAACCCAAGATTGAGGATGATAAATTCAAAAAATCATTTAAAAAATAGATAATAGTATATAAAAAACATTAAATAGCTATAAATAAGATGTACAACATCATTACAATATTAGTTTTAAGAGTAAAGATAGAGTATGTTATGAAGACAGGTAATACTCACATTAAAGATATTATTAAAGTGCTATGATATTATCTCTCTCTCACTACTAAAAATTGAAAAAATGAAGTCAGAGATCAATATAATGCTTTGACAAAGAAATCAAATAGTAAGAATATTAAAAAATAATTAGATGATTAATCTATAATTTATGAAGAAATATGAAATGTAGAGATTAGAAATCTATTTAATTTAGAGAGTGATTTTTTAACAGCTAATTAAGCAATTATTTTAATAATTGCTGAAGGATTTAGATCTATTATCTCATATAATAAAAAAATGGGTGTAAATGTCATTAATCTAGAATGATTAGTCAGAGAGATTAAGATTTAATACTGTGAGATGAGAGTCTTAAAAAACAGTTATAATGCTATTTTTATGACCTTTAGTAGCCTGAGTAGAGAAAAGGAAGACTCTGCTAATAGCATGAATTTACCTGCAAAAGACTTGCAAAAAGAAGCTAATAAAGATTCAAAAAAGAAGAATAAAAAGACTTATAATCCATATATCTATAATAGGTCTGAGTACTCAGTAGGAACTTGCTGGTATCTTAACCCTATATTAAGGCCTGAGTAATTCATGGGATATGATGATATATATAAAAAGATAGATGAAGTATTAAAGAATAAGAAAGTCAAAATGAAGATTAAAATAGAGATTGAGAAGATAAATGATAAAATTAGTATAGGCCTGCAGATAAATTTCTTAATTATTTATTAAATATCTTTAATCTTCTATAAAGCTGTAGATAGATTATTAATTTTAAGTACTAAATCTAGCTTATTAAATCATTCATTAAGAGATAGCTGAGTATATAATATAGATAGAGAATCTTACATTTATAATGATAGATTCAGATTTATTAATTTCATAGAGGAATATAATGTGTCATTCTATATAAGTAACTTCTATATAAAAATTCAAGGTTATAGGACTACTATCATATATTTCACAAATCTAATAATTTAAAAACACTTTATGACCATACTATTCAATATAGCATATATTCTGAATTTTCATATAAATATCTTCAGTTAGGCAAGACCATTCATGAAAGAAATCTCACTGCATATAGAGATAATAATATTAAGAGATAATAGAAAGCCTTGAGCATTGCTTATATAGAGAGGTAATCTCATATGTTTAGAATATAATCCATGCTTGAATTCTATATTAATATTAATATTCTCTACTTTCATCAGATATAAGAAGCATTCTGAGGCCCTAAAGATTTCAACAGTATTAGTAGAGGTCTAGCATAGATAACTAAGATATGATTTCAAAACCTTAATTACTCACCTATAGAATGCATCTAAAGGTATAATTATAATAAATAAGTTTATAGAAGGAGGGGAGAAAGAGTTGGATTCTCACCTGTAAGAAGTTATATATTGCTGTTAAATATGCAAGTTTTTGAAAGCAAAAAATCAGATATCTTGCAGGTAATATATTTACTTCACTAAACTATTTAAATACCTTTATATTAATCTTATAGAGAATAAGAAAGATTACTATTATAATCAGCAATGAATGATGCATTTTACATATAATTTCTTGTAGTTCTAAATCATATAAAATGTAGTTTATAAGTCTGAACTCAAGAAAGCTCTCTCTGTAGTTATGAAATGAATTAAATGCTAGTTTAATATAAATATTAAGATTATATGTATCAATAACAAAATAAGTATGTATTCAGATGAGATAGATGAGTAGATTCTAGAAGAAGATCTCTTAAGAGAGTTTTCATCAGAATATATATATAAATAGAATGATGCAGCTAAACATGCAGATACACTATTAATTGAAAAAGTAAGATATTTATAGATAAATGAATACTTACTCTCAGAACTCTTACTTAAAATATATATGATAGCTGGCTATTTCATTAATCAAACCCCTATATATCTATTGAAGTAGAAGTCATCATTATTAGCTCTATAAGAATATCTTAATCTTTCTAGCAAGTCTTTATTTACTCACCTATATATATATAAATGTTGTATGTATGTGAAGATTCCAAATAAAGTTCTTAATTATATAAGAGCTTTAAAGCTAGAATCTAGGATGCATGTTGATTATTTCATTAAATACAATTTAATGAATATCTAGAGGATTTGAATTCCACACTTACAATACATTATAAGAATTAGAGATGTGGTGTTTGATGAATCAGTTCAATTTGACCTACAGAAACCTCATATTAAAGAGCTACTATAAGAATTCATTATAGATGAGATTACTGAGGTATTATAAATACCTATAATGAAATCAGTAATCTCTGAGGTCTGCAAATAGAATGAGATATTAGATTCTACTGATATAAACATTTTCTACCCTAAAGATGTTAAATAAATAGAAAAAATGACTGAATCTAGTAATAAAGATGATAAAAATAGTCAAAGAGATATAAATAAATCTTTGATGCCTGAACCAACATTAGAACTGTAGATTCAGAGGGGTGAGCAAGTTGATAGAGAGGTTATTATTGAATCTAATAATTTTAATAGCTAGTTGTAGAGTAAACTACAGACCTCACTAAGTAAATATAAAAAAATGCCTGAGTAATCTCAACTACTTAAACTACCTGATATTTTACCCTCAGATCTCTTTAATCAATCAAATTAAGTGCCACAGGTGCATGAGATCTCTGCAGACTTCAATAAATTAAATATAATCTCTAGTAAATACATTAAATATACTATACTGTAATGGGTGCACTCTGATAAGTGGATTGTGCAAGCTATATACTAGAATCAAAATTATAATCACTAGAGAAAGGAAGGAAAAAGGAAAAGGAATTATGAGATCATACAATATAAATAGAAGGAAATTACATAAGGTTAGAGTAAATAAATGTTTATATAAAGGCCCAGTCAGAGGCATCTGATTGGGCAGTTAGAGATCAGATGAAATTCAGGCAAGCTATAGATATAAAGTATAAGAGTATAGCCCTTCATATTATCTCCCTCTATTCAGATTTGGAGGGCAGCTAGAAGGGGTCAGAAAATCAGATGTGAGATAGTACAAGTAGAGTCTTATTGAGTAAATATAGCTCTTCATAACAGGTAAGTACAGCAATGTCTTACAGGGTAGAGATTAGTTCTCATAAAGAGGCTTTATATTTAAGTTACTTCATTAGATACTAAAATCCTTATTTATAGTAGTAGTAGTTGAGAATGACTTTAATCTCATATTCTACCTTATTATCTTCTCTAATAATGCCAGGCAGATGCCAGTCAGTAATCTCTTATAAGAAGAATGGGTTGATAGAGGCTTTATAGAGTAAATTCATATAAAATATATTGTAGATTCTGAGTAATATGTTAAGGTAGTAGTTATAATTTCTTAGGACTTTAATGATAATGTACTTGACATATCAGTAGTCAAGCATGTGAGACAGGCAATTAATTGTGATGTTTCAGAGGTCTAGTCAGACTTTATCACCCACCTTATAGTATTTAGCAGGATTTTGGCAGGCATTCATATGGTTCTATTAATTCTACTGAGTGCTAGCCATGGAGGATTCAGCCTACTTATAGGCTTACTAAAGTTTTAAGACAATAATGTCTGTGATTTGAATTGAACTGTAGAGTAAAGTGGAAGGTTCAGATGATTCAGTAAGATCAAAAACTTTAAAATTATAATCATATAAGAGGAAAAACAGACTAATATCAGTACTAATAGCATTACAGCTATTAATTGCAAGTTTAGCATGTAGGAGGAGTTCATTCCAGTCATTCTAAGTATACAAATAGAACTTTCAGAGGTAGTTCTTAATTATCTGAATTATACATTTAGTGCTGCTATTAGTTTCAGGGTGATAGATGGTCAAGAGGTATCAGAAGATCTTAAGAAGCTAGTAGATTTAGCTTTAGATAGCTTTAATAAACTAGGTCTTATAGTTCAAAATAATTATATGGGGTAGATCATACTAATAATAAAATAAACTTTAAAGAAAGGTTTTAGCCACTATAGATATATCTATCTTCATACAGGGTTTAAGAATAACATCTTTACTAAGATAGTTAATAATAATAAGAATATTCTTACAGCTATTACTCATGAGGAGGTCTACTGTAAAATTAATGATAATATTACACTAAATATATTTAAGGATTAGAAAAGATTTAAGCAGACCTTGATAGTAGTTCTACTAGATAATGATAGATTGGCAGACATTATAGTTTCAGGTAAACTGTCAGATACTCTAAAATATATTAGGCTAGTAGAAATTTTGAAATAAAATTCAGTAAAGCACTTTGCAGCCTAGATAGTCAGTCATCAAAGAATTATGAGTTTCTTATATGATTTAGATGTATAATAATTCTGAATCAGAAACCTACTACCTCCTTTAGAAGTATAGTTAGAAGTTAGAGCTTATAAAGCATTTAATAATATTAATACAGACTTGAAGTTCAGGTAGAAAACAGTAAGCTTTATCTCAGATAATTTAGATCATTATTTAAAAGCATTCATCAGAGATGGCAGTAGTATTTCAGAGTCCTTAGAGTAGGGATGAGATAGTTATAATTAGCAGGATAATAGATGAGGTATATATTATTTCATGTAATGTTATTTCAGATTCTTTGAAGATCTATGAATCTAATAGTCTCTATTCACAGTTTGCTCAGTAGATATTAGAGTCTTTAGAAGGCATATTCTATTCACATCAGAAGAGGATGTCAGCCATGAAGTTCTCTATATCAGAGTAATAATAGATTATAAAATGAAAGTAGCTGAGGAATTCAGCTCAGTATATCTAGTATTTAAAGAGTTTATAGATCATCATAAAATATTAGAGGTTCTTATAATTTATAATAATTTCAAAGTCTTTCACACTGTAGAGTTTGAAGTTTTATTCTTCTAGACATTAGATGATAATAAAAAGTTTCTTATTATAAATCTTATAGTTGGCTTCAGCAGGGCTGAGCTTTTTAAATATAAATATATAGAGTTATAAGACACCTTCATCATCCCATTGCATGAGAGTACTATCTGTAATATAACCAGAAGAGTCTGTTTCAACTACTATTAGATAATTAGAGTTAAATGCAATGAGCATCAAGGTAGAGACAAACATCTATTTAAGATACATGAATGTCTTATTTGCCTCCTTAGACCATAGAAACTACTGGTCTTTACATGTAAGATCAGTCAGTAATCAGATAATATCAGAAAAATCCCAAATGAAGCATTAGTAGAAATTTATAAATCCTAGAAAGTCTCATATACTTTTTACAGTTATAGAGACCTCTCATTTAAGAATAGTAGTAATCTTCTTAGAGTTCATATAGACTCCCTTTTCTACCTCTATAATGAAGTCAAGGTAGGTCATCTTTTGAACTTTAAAGGTAGATTTATTAATATCAATTGGAAGACTGTGTTTATAGAGGTAGATGAGGACTTTTCAGACATACTCTTAATGCTGCTTATAGGATTCATTAGTAAAGATGAGAATGTCATTGAGGTAGATAGAAGTAAATTCATTCAAATAGTCTTATAAGGCCTAGTTAATGTATTTCTAGAAGGTGCTCAGAGTATTTATGAGGCTAAAAAGAGTAACTATCCATTCAAATAAATTATATCTCATATAAAAGGTAGTTAGCTATTTATCTCCTTCTGCAATTTAGATCTTATAGAATGCAGAGATGACATCTAACTTTATAAACTATTTAATTTAGCTAATCTATTTGAAAGTCTTATTGATTAATAGTAGTAGGTAATAATCTTTTTAGATGAAACAGTTAAGGTCTTAATAGTTAACATAGAACTAGAGGCCTTTACCTGGCTTTTTTGTGAAGAGTACAGGTGTGCCCATAGGTGAATTACTAACTCAGATGAAACCCTTATTCAGAAGGTCATTAAGGGTCTTGCAGAGCACAAGCAGTTCATCATATAATATATTATATAGTAGTTCTTAGGGTAGCTGAGGATCTTTACCATCTATCTTCTTAAGTTTAATATAGTAATCATGCACACTGCAGAACAGTAGGAGCTTCTTAGCAGCCTTATAGTTAAAAATATTAAGGAATTTATAATAGTATAGAGAGAGGACTATTATAGGATCAGTCTTCAGCTTCTTAGAGAGCTATAAGAAGGCCTTCTCTATATCAGCCATGCTAGTAGTGAAGATTTCAATGGGAGATCAGAACTTAAATTTTCAATTACAGCTTCAGAGGAGGTTATAGGTGTTAGTAGAGATTTGATGAAAATTAGTAGTTTTATAAACATCTTTTTCAGAGATATAAATGCCTCTAGGGAATATAACATATTAGTTGCAAGTATTAATAAGGGCTTGATATTCAGATAGTTATAATAAGCCTAGTATGAAGTTATATAGAAGATTCTCAATCTTATATATATAAGTATTTTCTTAGAGAAATTTACTAACATTAACATTAAACTTCACTATATTTCATATAAAGCTACCTGTATCACCATTGACACCTTCAATCTTTCAGAGATTAATTGGGATACACAGAAGGTTATAACAGTTAATCATGCAAGAGTAAATTATTAAATAGTAATAATAATCACTATTCATTATAGCATTCATATTAAAAGAATAATTAACTATAGTAGATATAAGGATCATCAGAATAGTCATTTTCTTCTCAAAGGTCTTTCTATCTAACTTTAGGAGCTTTTACTCACAATTTCACATGAAAGCTAGTTTTTTTCTAAGTCTGATTTAGCATCTTCAAAGTCTTCCTCCTCTTTAGGCTTA
This sequence comes from Emmonsiellopsis sp. PD_33, assembly GCA_032988165.1. NCBI lineage: Eukaryota > Fungi > Ascomycota > Eurotiomycetes > Onygenales > Ajellomycetaceae > Emmonsiellopsis > Emmonsiellopsis sp. PD_33. The sequence goes on along the minus strand of JANTQF010000151.1, from coordinate 27,415 downwards.
GTTTGTATGTTTGCAGACCATATGAGCAATTTCAGAAGAATATAAGTTTTATAGTAATTAGTAGCTCTATACTCAGATTTATCACAGTTGATATAGATATCTCAGATACAGCAGTTAACAACAGTGATGATAGTTATATTCAGAATGTAGAATACATTCATGCAAGTGAGCTTTATAGACATTCAGTTTATAGCATTTAGATTCTTCAGTAGAGAGATCTTAAGGAAGGCCTCTCTAGAGGTGATAGAGATACTACCATGAATTCAGCTCTGAATGGCCTTAATCTCAGATAGGTTGTTCTCTATGCTACAAAGCTTCATATAATATTTAAGATATATAGGGGGTTCAATGAAGGTAATGATCTACTGTAGGAGTTTAAATTTAATAGTTTTTTTAAGTAGGGCTTTCTTAATAGTATTATCTCATAGCTGGCTATTAACTTCCAGAATCTTCTAATTAAATCTCAGAAGAAAAGTGGAGAGCAAATTAGTTTTCTGACAAACACTATATAGTCAGGTTAGAGCCTTCTAGGCTACTGAAGGGTCAGAGAAAAAGATGTTGAGCTAATTAAAAATAACATTGAGAATTATAGAAATAAGTTTAGTATTAACCTTCATCTAAGGGTGAAATCAGATGATAATAGTGCTAGAGAGTCAGATATAGATGTATCAGGCCTGATCAGTGGGAGATTTAATTGTAAGACTATTCAAAGTAATTTTAACCTCTACACTGAGATGTCAAGCAGGATATTCAGAGACTTGTTTGCCTGTGAATTTCTTAAGAGTAGCAAGTCTTTCTTTTGGGTGTCTCAGGAAGTCCTCAAAAGAAGTAATTAAGTAAGTAGGAATTAAAATAGAAGCTAGAGTCAGTGTAGGTATATAATTTTATTCAGCAATGAGATTGATTTTATTTGCAAGCTATTAAATGAAGTTTTAGAATTTAGCATTAAAGCTCTGAGAAGAGATATTATCTTTATGTGGAGAGTCCATGTAATTAGGATAACTTGAGATGAAAATATTGTGTAGAATAAGGTTGTATTTCTATGGTTCCTGAGCTGCCTGTGGGTATTTATACCTCAGGGCCTGACTAAGCTAACTGTGTGACTAAGCACACTGGCTACTCCATGGCATGGAGTGCAGGCATGAAGTATAGGCATATAATAATTGCTCCCTTTCAAAAAGCATGCAATGCCCTCATCATGATACTTCCATGCTGGCTTAACAGAGTAAAAGTAAAGGACATTTTGATAGAGAACATAAAGGATGTTTCAGCATAAAAAAGAAAAGAAAAGAAAACATATTAATAGAGTAAATAGAATTATTCATTCATTTAGCATTCATCTTCTACATCTAACTTGATAAATAGAATCATTTATCTATTCTACATTCATCTTCACATCTAACTTGTTCAGTGTACTCTTTAGTTTAGCCTATAGCATCTTAAGTATAGTCTAGTAGATAACACCTTCATCTATCTACAAGTTAACTGTGCTTTCTACCTTCTTGCAGTGGAGGTTCTGTAAACATACAACTCATTTGATTGCCTCTTTTTGATATGTGCTGTCAGCAAACTTAGTAGCACCTTAGTTATTAATCTATATGATAGTATTAATATCCTTATTAATCTTCTGTACACTTTTGTTGAGTATAATAGCATGTGTGACTTCTATACAGTAATATTACTAAGTGACCTACTGAGTTTCTCATTTCTCTAGATTATATAATATCATTATAAGGTAGATAGCTTTGTTCTTTACAGCATCATATTGAGCTTTCTCCTTGGTGAGAGCTTAGGCTTGGACCTTATTGATGGCCTGATGCAATTCATTAGCAGGCAGTGTGCATATTTCAGTGTGGGATATTCCCATGGTGTGGAGCTGATTGACCTCTTCAAGGGCATCTTCTCTGTCTATATTGTGGAGGGTCACAACACATTTAATTGCTTGAAAGTTCATGGGCAGGTCTAACTGCTGAGCACTAGCACTTGCAGTGTGGGATGATGTGATCATGATAGTAGCCATAATAAGGACAATACTAACTGTATAAGAGGGGCTTGCAGTGAGTCACTTCATGAGCATATTACTGTCAGAGTCATTCTCCTCAGTTCATTTACTAGGGAAGCTGTTACCTGTCATATCTACTGGGCTATCTGTCTGTCTCTATTCTTCATGAAAGTGCTGCAGAATCTCTGCATCTATGCAACTAATATATTGGCTTCTAATTATACTAGCTGAGAGGCATTTAATATTATATAATTTAGTCTAGTTAACATACTTCTTTTTGTTTTATTTCTGCAGGTTGTTCACAGCCTTATTAACTTGATTTTTAATTATACTAGAGGGAAATATGGTAGTGTTCCCTTGGTGCCATTTAGTGATCAAAAGATTGATTTCCCAGTTATGAGTTTTTACTTGCTAATTATGAAGTTAGATGTAGTATATATTTTCTACTATGATCTTATCTATATTCTATTAGCTCTGAACTTACTTGGCAGTAGCATCATAATTGTTCTTGATGGCATATATTAGGTCAAAGTGTACTTAATTCTCTCAAAGATGACATCTCAGTGAATCACAATACTCATAACCTGGATTCTTTGCAGTGAGATGCAGGTATATAGATTTATTATAGTTATAAATCTCCATGGTGTCTCCTATATTACAGTTTATAGTTGTCTTTAGCTTTATTCTATTAATAGTCATTCTAATTTTGAGCTTTCTTGATTCCACCTTATTCTCTGCTGACAGTGCATTAGGTGATGGCCTCTCAAAGTTGCATTCATTCTCTGGGTCAAAACATATCTTAAGAGGTAAGTATTGCAGAGTATTACCTATAACTCACAGCATTTCCTTCTTGTGCTCCTTGTCAGCCTGTTTCTCTAATTACTCTTGTGCTTTGAAGATGTAACAGCTATTGTGCAGGTTTTAATTTGCAGCTTGCCTGTTCATATTGTTGATGACTTCCTTAAGTATGCTCATAAATTTAGTGGAGATTATCTCTAGAGGTAGAGTGTATTTGTACATCTTAGTGACAAACTCTATAGCATACTTCTCTATATAACTCATTGCCTTGACATTTTCAATGGCTTTATTATCTTCAGCCTGCTGAGCTACCATCTTGCCTTTTCCTTTTATACTGGACTAGCCTGTAGTTGAAGTGGATGTCTTATATTATTTCTTCAGTATGTGAGTGAGGGTGAGGGGGTCATCAAGTACTGCTAACTATAAGTGCTTGAAGGATGTCATGCTATTAGAGATTCCATGATATTTACTAGTAGATGAATGGGCAGGCTGGATGTTCTATGTGTGGTCTTCTGAATTACTATGAAGATGTTGGGAGTTAGTAGATTGAATAGGCTGATAGAAGTCAGTTAGAGGATTTATATATCTTCTTTATTTAAGTGAAGTATTATTGATGAATTTGCCATAGCAATAAGTATAAGAGTAAGTAGGCTAGAAGGTTGAGAGGTTCATTGTGATGAGTCTTTCATGTATGTGGTGAATATTAGCTTAGAAATGTGCTCTAACAATAGTATTTGCTATGGAAGTTTTATATTCTGTGGTTCAGTGTCTATAGTGGGTAGAGTGACTGAAGTCAATTGAGGTAGTACATCTATAAGTAAGGGCTTATACATACAAGTGAATAGAGGTAAGACTAGTGAAAGACATATAGGTGAATGGGATACAACTAATGTAAGATAGTATAATTCTAATAGAGTAATAAACATTCCATAGTGAATAGTGATAGTCCAGGCATGGGGGGCTTTTAATAACAAATAGGAGTATGGAAATTCTGTGGATATAATCTCATAATCTCTACTTATATAGGGGAAACTGAAAAGCACTTTTAGGTTTATTTATGAGGATTTAGAATTTCTAGGCTACTATCTTTAGGGGTTAGCCTCATTATTGCAGGATCAACAGCAAACAGGATTCTTCTTGTTCACACTCATACTATCATATGAGTTCTTTTGCATTTAGTAGGACATGCACAGGGTACTACTAGTTCTCTTCTGATCTATACTCTTTCCATTGCATGAGATATTCAACCTTTATGCCACATTTAAGGTTCTTAGTCTATTTTACTAGTATTTTCTTGAGTTCATATGATTGCTATTCTGATGTATCACCTTCCATCACTACAGGGCCTGATGCTAGTAGGGTGCACTTGAAGGGGTCCTCTTCCTGGGGGGCAGGTTCTAAGTGAGTAATGGATATTATGAAGTGTACCTAGAAGTACACTGAGAGGTTCAGGAGATAGGTAAGACTATCAATCTGGTAGAGGACTGTGAAGGGACCTGCATATTAAGGGGCAAACTTGTCATAAGCTTGGAGTAGAGGTATGTTATAGTCTTTACTAATTTAGAGAAGGACTCTATCACCTGTGATGAAGAACCTTGAGGTGTACTTCTTATTATAATACTTCTTTATGAATATTACTACTGTGTGGAGTGCTTTATTTGCATCAAGGCAGCTAGAGAAGTTCTGAGAATCCTGATTTTGAAAAGTCTGTGCTAGCTGGAGTGGTGATTTGAGCTTTTAGCTATACATGTATTAATAGAGGGATATCCCCATTGCTGATGCTATGACACTATTAAAGAGTATTTAGAGTAAAAGAACTAAGTCCTCTCATTGCTGTGAATCTTTCAGTGCTATAATTATGTGTTAGAGAGTGATTTCATACATCTAATTTATAATCTCTGATTGGCTATCTGCTTGAGGGTAGTAAACTATAGTATAGAGAAGTTCTACCTTAAGGAACTTAAAGATTATTGCTCAGAATTGACTGAGGAACTTCCTATCTCTATCTAAAATGATATAAGATGATATGCCCTAGTCATCTATTATCAGCTACTTAATGAATGACTTAGCTCAGAATTCTACATTCTAATTCTGATGTCCTGAGATGAAGGCTGTCCTCTTACTTACTTTACAAGTAATGATTATACTGATATTGAATTGTCCTTTGGAAAGATCAAGGACAATGTTAATTGTAATGATATAGAATAGAGATAGCTCTGTAATGATTAGCTGCAATGTGCTATATAGTTTATGATAATGGGTAATGTTCTAGAGGCAGCTAAGATAATAATAGATATATTCTTTAATAAGGTGAGTTTTCTTGTAGATGAATAACTCATTTAACTTCTCTATAATCTGCTGTGATCTAAGGTGTGTGTCTGAGTATGTAATCTTAATGATATCACCAATGAGGGGCTGAGAAATGCAGAGCTGTATAGTGTCTTTATGATCATAATATAGTAGGTTATCATCAGAATTGATGTAGTATAGTAGTCTGGATTAATTTTCCATGGGCAATGCACTATTTGCTTTTATGACTTTCAAAATTGTGGCTAGCCTTGAGTCTTGCTGATAGGCATTTAGAAGTCTTTACTAGAACTATAGGGACATTATAACTACTATAGCCATATAATTTACTAAAAATGCATCTATAGTCTTAGCAGCCAAGTCTTCTAGAAGCTCATCCTGATTTATAGGTGCATCTGACTGCAATCAAGACAGGGCATCTGAAATGATATATGTGCAGCCAGGTTTATAAAATATTTATAGGTTGAATTGCTGTATGTATTGAGTAGCTTGAATGAGCCTTAAGTTGAGCTTATCTGTAAAAGAGGTGATCAGTGATATCTGTCTGATAATTTATAGTGTGGCTGAATGATTAGTATATATAATCACTGGAAGTTTTATAGCCTTAATCATGTATCACACTTTCTTGAGTGCTCAGACCAGACATGTGACCTTCAGTTCAGTTAGCCAGTATCTAGTTTCTACTGATATAAGAATTTTGAAGAGGAATATAATGAGCTCTATCATGATTGATGGAGATAAAATCTTAAAGTCTGAGGTTTTCTCATACTATATCTTCTTGAGTAATATTTATTCTGATTTTACATAGAATATCATCACCTCAAAGCCTCTCTATTTAGAAGTATTGATATCAAAGAAAAGGTATTACATGCTATCATGATGTACTAGAAACAGACTCTTGACAAATACTACTTATATGTCATTGAAAGTCTTCTCTTCTTTTTCTGTGGGCTTTTCAAGGGGTATTTGGGTGGAGAATTGGGTTTACAGTCTTTCTTTCACTAATACATTCTTGAGGAGCATTATCTTACATGCCTATAGGGGCTCTGCATGATAGATATAAAAGAGTATGTAGTTTTACAGCTATTCTATTATATCAAGGTAAGTTTCCAGGTCCTTCAGATTTCTTGAGAATGTAATTCTTACTAGTGTAGTGATCTAATCCTCTATTAGTATGAGATTCAGAGATGAGACCTTATGCTCTAGCAATCTGACTGAAGGAAAACTAATAAATACCTTTTTCAGGTTGATGATTATATTCTTATTATGAAACAAAGTAAAGATCTTTCTCAGGTATTTATCATGTTTTTCCATGGTGATACTCATAATAACTAGGTCATCAATGTAATAGTAGATGAACTTCTTGAACTTCTTTAGGAAGAGATCAATCTTGCACTGTACATACACTGAAGAGTTTATATATTTTATTATTACTACTAAAGAGATCTCTTATCCACAGTGTAATACAACTAACAAGTATTGTTAGTGGTCATGGTAGACTCTCCATTGATAGAAGAAGCTCATATAGTTAAGGATAGTGATATAGTGATATTCTTTCATGAAGTTGATGATCTCTGTCTGCTATGTCATTAGGTATACATCAGACTCAACTATCTTATTCAGTTCTCTAACATTAATTACAGGATAGCCTTTTCATACTTCATTAACCTTCTTTTATACTATAAACATTGAGTATCCTGAGGGGGTGTGATCTGTTGCCCATTCCATGTGTCCTTAGATATATAATTTATTGAAGAGCTCATCTATGACTTTATGGTCCTTCTGGCCTAGAGGATATACCTTGACTTGGATCTGAAGCTTGCAATTCTTTAGTAGTAAGAGAGGAATTTACATCTACTCATCCTCTAGTAGGTCTATAATATTATTATAATCTTCTCAGATTTCAGAGAATTCATTGCAAATCTGCATAAAGTATTTTGTAGTCTCCTCATCATCATAGATTGTTATACTATTAGGTAGTTTTACTTCCACCTCTATGAGATTGATATTGATGGCATGCAGGGATTCCTTCATTAATCCTGATATATCTAGATTGCCATTCAGCTCCTATTAGGGCTATTGTCTAGAGAGGTTGAGAGCTAATAGCTCTACTGTGAGGTTAACTAAATATATGCTAGTAGCATCATATTCTCTTAGAGTGCTAATATGGGATCTCTATGGGATTATAACCTGCCTATCTATGTTGTTGATGATATGAGTAAATAGGAGATTATGATCTATAATTTGCATATATGCCTGAAGTAGTGACATGACAGGGTCAAAGATATAGTCCCTATCTGTTGGTAGATATTCCTCTTTCCCAAGATGACATCTGAGGGGAATTTTTACTTCTAATCTGGGCAAAATGATGACTTTAACATCTAAATATATTAATCTGATAATTTAATGATCTTTCTTTGATGTCACTGAAATCCTAACTTCTGCATCTTCATATAACTTTATTTATAGTATTCTCTTATCTAAATCTATGGTGATGTCCTTCAGTGCCATGTTATCTATACTGAGCAGCAGGTTGACATGAAGGTTGTTAATGACATATGTCTCCACTGAGATCTAGGTGAGTACTGATGTATGTTCTTTATTTGGTAAAATTACTAGTAATGTGAATGAAATTATAATCATTTTAGAGGATTCTATAGAGTCTCTAATGTCTTTAATTAGTATTCACAGGCATGATAGGCATAATATCTTGTCACATTGCTGCTCAAGAAACTTCTTACTTATGAATATCATTATGCAGTCAGAGTCTACACATATTAGTAGTGGCTTGAAGGCATCCTAGTAGAATGTCATGATAGTAGTATATTTTTAGTTGCAGAATGCATAATCATAAGGTATATCTAAGTTAGCTGGCTGCTGAGATACTATCACTTGAGGTGTACAGTCAGAGCTTGCATGGAAGGCCTGTGGAGTTACTATACAAATTTTCAAGTGTTTATATAGATTGTTATGTGAATTAAAGGCCTCACTATAGTTATAATAGGTGGCTGTTGTGGGATCTGCATGGAATATATTTACTTCCAGGTTATATGTATCATTATTGTATGATTATTTCTGTGAATCATCTATAGGCATTTTTAACTTATTGTAGTAGAAGTTGAATTCTGCCTTCTAGCCATATAGATCTTCTGTGAACTCCTCTAATTCTTTGGGGTCAGTGTGGAATGCTACTTGTTTGTGTGGCTGCTGATTCCATAGCTGCCTGCCAGGCAAGTTAGTGTTAGGAGTACCCTTAGGTGCTGGTAGCTGAAGCTGTTGCTTTGGAGCTAGCAGTTTGAGATGATCTTACTGGGCTTTACCTTGATAGTTTCTATTATGCTGGTTATAGCAGCTACTATATTAATTATTATTACCATCATATTGATTGTTATTTCCACTGTAGCTATAATACTATTTATTGGCATAATTCTGTGCCTGATATCTAGACTGGTATTAATAAGTAAGCTATTCAAACTGATAGGGATATAATTCTCTACCACATTTACAGTAATTATTCTGAGGGGTAAAGTTATTATGATAGAATCTGCACTGATTATATATACTATTTATATATTAATCATTACTTGCAAATCAATCTGTCCAGTTGGTCTACTTGCAGCAAATAATCTCAGTAAATTCTTTAATGATTATGTCCTCTTCTAGCTCATTAATAGTAGCTTGCAAGGTAACATTCAGGTTGTTTCATGCATGTAGGACCTGGGCATACTCAGTATCTTCTTGGCTGCAGTGTTTAGCAGCTGAAGACATATTCAAAATATAGGAGATTAGACTATACTTATTATAGAGATTTTGAAGTGAGTATTTTATCTCATTGAGCTTTCATAGTGCTTGATTACTCTTAATGTGGAATTGCTGTTAGAGAATCTTGATCCACTCTTTTACTTCATTATTAGTTATAATAAGATCTATGTGAGTAATATTATTAAGCTTCTAATTCCATCAGAATTCTACTTCTCTTTTGAGGTATAAATTTAAATTTTGTTGGATTCTTACTGCATTCCTGATTAGAGTGGTAACCTTAAGCTAGTTAGTAAATGCATGGATGTCCTAGTAATATATCTTGCCTTTCTTATTAATAACATCATCATGGCCCCATGATGTCAGTGCATTGAGGTAGAAAAAACTGATGTTCTGGAGTTTCCATGGAGCAGTTAAGATTAGTGGTGCAGGTGGAGGCTGTACTAGTGGCTGGGCTGGTACCAGCTGAGTAGTAATAGCCCTAATGTGAGAGAGCAATTCCTATAGAGTTTGCATCTAATGCAGGATGAAGTCTGTATTATTAGTGGATTCATCAGTAGTACCTATAGTAGCTGAAGTGCTATTCATATTTGACATATTATCTGACTGTCTAATAGATGGTAGTTGTGAGGCTTGTTCTTCATCAGTTAGAGTTATATTTGAGGTCTCTGGAGACTCCATGGGTATTAGCTGCAGTGCAATGTGAAATAAGGTACTACTTGGCACTGAGTTAATCTGTAAGGATAGCTGAGCTGAATGGGGTGAGATGTTGCTCTCTGAGTGTGACTTTAGGCCTAGCAGGAGGTATATTTATTTTATTAGTAATATCTTGAAGAATACCTTTTCTCAGCAGGTGAATGTGCAGCTCTATTTGAAGTAGTCTATATGGTTGTGAAATTTAAGAACTACTTGATTAAGTGATGAATAATTAATGAGCCAGTCTGATGATATCAGTGAGATCACTTGGGCATTCTTAGAACTTCCATGTGAATTGGCTTATGAGTGTGTATGTCCTTATGATTCTATGAATGCCTGCCTGGACTTAGATGGAGGATTTGGGTGGGTAGTTCACTCAGTCACAAATGTTGCTCTTATGATTATAGTGTCCTATAAAGAGTTATAATGAGGAAAGTTGGAGTTAAAATACTTAATGATCTGATGAGTAAGTTCTACTATCTAGATGTAAAAGGTCATTTTGTGGTTCTTTAGATATGAGGGCTGCTGACATTAATGATTATTATTGAATGGAATGAATCTTTCAAGAGGAAGAGTCTGTAGAAAAGTGTGGAAAGTAAGAAAGATATTATGCCCTTTTGGAATAAGAGTAATCAGAAGATATATGCTGATGTAATGAATGTATATGCACTATACTCTTTTGAGGAAAGGACTGTAGAAAATCTTGGAAAAAATATGAAAACTAGAAAGAGAGAAAGTACTTTTTAAGGGGGTAAAAAAGTAGGTGATTTCTGAGAAATGTATGGGGAATTTGTATGGAAGCTTTAAGTAATTAATCTATGAGTAAATAGTAGTTTGAATACAGCACAATAAATTTCCACAATAGCAGCTCAGGATTAGGGGTAACATAGTGAATAAAAGTAAGCAACTAGAACAGATATAGTAGGGTAATTCCTATGGAAGTTCTATGAGTGGCTTGGGATTCTTTTACTGGGCTCAGTAATCTGAGGTAGATATTCATAGATTCATCAGGAGATCAAACAGAATAATATGTGCAGAGAATAATAAGAATGCAATTCAATTAGGATTATTCATAATGAGAATGAAGCTATTTAGATGCTAGGTATAGAGTGTAGTCTATGAGGAAGATGAGGCCTGAGTAGATATGGCTTTTAAAAAGAAGTTCATAAAGTGGATGAGATGAGTAGAAGAGATAGAGAAGAGATGGAGACCTATCAAAGGAAATATAGAAATAATGAGAGTAAGGAGATATAATGATAACTTATTATGAAGATCAGGAAACCCATGGAGAACCTTACATCTTTTGTAAAGACATGCTACTAATTATAATTAGGATAACTTGAGATGAAAATGTTATGTAGAATAAGGTTGTATTCCTATGGTTTCTGGGCTGCTCATGGGTATTTATACCTCAGGATCTGACTAAGCTAACTATATGACTAAGCACACTGGCTACTCCATGGTGTGGAGTGCAGGCATGGAGTGTAGGTGCATAATAATCTATGTTCATAATAAATTTAAAAGATTATTTGAATTCAGAGAATTCAGAGAATTCAGGAAGTTCAGAGGATTTAGAAAGTTCAGAGGAAAATCTCATAAAATATTAATATGAACTGTCAGGGCTTTGAGGCCTTTTACTAACATATCATCTGATGGAGCTGAGCTAAGTAAGTTGTATTTTGAATTTCAGAAGAGTTTACTGTATATGTGGGTTATATTTGAAAGAATCTACTATATGTGTAAATCATGTTTAGAGGATAAATATAACAAGGATCTCTAAGAAGAGATTAAGTGAGTAATTACAAAATGTAATAGGTATGCTCTGATAAGTAAATTATGTGAGCTATACACTAGAATTAAGATTGTAATCATTAGAGAAAGAAAGAAAAAAGAAAAAGAAATTATGAGATCATACAATATAAATAGAAGGAAATTACATGAGGTCAGAGCAGATAAACATTTATATGAAGGCCCAGTTAGAGGCATTCAATTAGGTAGTTAGAGATTGGGTAAAGTTTGAATGAGCTATAAATATAGGGTATAAGGGCATAGCCCTTTATATATACACTTCAATGAAATTAAATGTGCAAAAAATAATCTTACTCAGTAATTTTATGTGATATTCAGCACAATTATAAACCTCATATCTCAGAAAGAAAGTAATATGTAATTATATAGGAATAAACTCCCTCTACTATCAAATCATTGGAACTTGTTAAAAATGCATAAATATAGTGAGAATTTCATTAACACCATAATCTAGGAATAAGAGACAATTACTCAGAAGGATACATATAAAATAGTGCTTAAATCTTCAGAAAACATGTCAGTAATCTCCCTATACTAAGTATTTACCTATAAATTTAATGACAATAGATTTCTTAATAAATTTAAAGTATGTATCTGCATTCAAGATAACCTTCAACCTCTCAGTGAAAAAGATATGAGAGCTTATATGCTTACTGACAGAATTTATTGTATATTAATAATAATAATAGTAGCTTTTAACCTTAATATTAAGTAGCTTAACAGCATGAATGCCTTTATAAATAGTAATATAAATAAGAAAGTTTATTGTAAACTACTAGATAAATAGTAGAGACTTTTAGATTTTACCTTCTTAAGGTAATCTCTTATCTTACTCAAATTGAAAAAAGGTCTATATAGATTATGTTGTTTGCCATTGCTTTGATTAAATAAAGTCATGAAAATACTACTATATATAAAATTTATCTCTTTATCTAATAATAGATGCCTCTTTTTGAATGATTAAATAATTATTTTCTTTTATATTAATGATTTCATTACTCTTTCAGATAAGAATGATAAAGATGAGAGAGATTAGATGATTTAAGAACTTATAAATATATATGAGATTTATAATATGAGGAAACTATATTGATTCTTAAATACTCATATCATTTAAAATAAAGTGAATTTAAAGCTCTAAATCTACCTTGATTTCTATATTAATAAGTTGGTAGCTACATATCATCTTGAGTAGTCCCTATAAACTTATGAAGTATCTCTTATAGGTATGAAACTTAAGGCTTATAAGGCTAAATTAATTCCTATAAAAATTCATTACTATTAGTAATATATTAAATTTTATATCTATTTAGTTGTTATTATGAGGCCTAATATTATTTATACTATATTAAAGCTTATATTCTTCATGTAGAATTTATTAGATGTTCATTTGATTAAAATAAATCATATTATTATTTATCTATGAGATATGTGAAATTACATCATTTAATATAATAATAGATATAATAGATTTTTATTTGAATAATTAATGAATTTATCTATAAATTTAACTATATTATTAAATTTTAATATAAATTCTGAAGTCATTAAATTCTCTAGTAATATTAACTTTATGAATAATACTAACTATCAGTCTACAACTAGATATCTATTCAAAATGTATGATAGCCTAGTTGATTGGAAGTCTGCCTAGCAGGCTATAATAACTATCTCTATAATGAAGGCCAAACTTCTTACTATATTATATACTAAATAAGAGGTTATATGATAGAAGTAATTTCTCATTTAAATTTAATTTAATTCTGAGTATAAGGTCTCTATTAAATATAATAATATTCAAATAATAGGGTTATTAAATAAGAGTAATCTATAGATTAATATATGCCTTTATCATGTTGATATATATAGTAGTTAGCTTCACAAATAAGTTTAAAGCTCTAATATTAATATAATCTAGATTTTTATAGTAAAGATGCCTGTAGATGGTCTGATGAAGAGTCTTCTACTATAAAAATATTAAAACTTTCTTAAATATCTTAATATTATTAATATTATTAATTTTATTAATATATAATGAGATCTGAGGGGAAAAGATTAATTCATTTATTTTCATTATTTTTATATATTTTCATTGATTTTAATGTTTTTCATTAATTTTTAATTCTTATAAGGAACTTACCTGGCTGGATATTCAACATCTATACTATTATATTATTTTGATTTTTATTTTCTATTTAGATAGTATAACTAGCCTTATTATGTTTATTAAACAGTGCAGCACATACTAGAGAGGTATGTTAGAAATCCTGAGATATCTTGTATTCATGTAATCTCACTTAGAATTAGCATTTACACAGCCACCTACATTCTCTCATATAAAATAGCTAGGGTTCCTATGAACCACTATTAGTTTTACAATATTTATTGAATTCATATGAGATTTTACCTCTATATGCAATGTTCAACACCGACAGAATTCGTGTTTGAAAACTCTAGACAGCACAGGGTTTATAAAGTGGATATCCCAATCATCAACTTGACACCTGCATGAATAGACTAGGCATAGCGATCGGAGGGCTAGGAGGTACGCTATGTTAACGATTTGTATAGTAGTAATATTTAATGTGATTCTCTGGTTCTCATAAGAAAAGCAACCTGCATCCCAGGGTAAATGGTAAACAAAAAAAGTAGCTAAATGGCACATAAGTGGCAGAGGTAGATGTCAACAAAGGAACAAAGGCAGGTCGCGTTTTTAGAAACAGGGCAAACGCAGAAAAAACCAACGATATTTAAAAATATCAAGCTAAGAGGAGCAACTATCCGGACGAACAAAAATCAGATCGCAACCAGAATAAACAGCAAGGTCATTCCGCACAATAACTTAAAGAAACAAAAGAATAAATCCACCAACTCCACCCGCTGGAGCAAGAACGGAAATGGCAAGAAAGCATGAATGGCTGGAGCGGAAATGTAATCCTGGGCAAGGTGTACGGAGTTTATGTTCCCAGGGGGCCAATAAAGACAAAGGAACACCACGGTGTATGGTGAGGGGAATAAGAACAAAAGAAAACGGAAGCGAAAACGATGGAAAACGTCCTTTTCTGGGGTTCCAGATATTCGAGGAGGTAGAGATACCTGCGCAATGCAAACAAAATTCCACGGTCGATGATTGCAAATGAATCGAAGGAAGCAATGAAGTCATCTTCAAGGCATTATCAAATGATGCGAAAGAAAGCACACTGGGCGCTTGTATTAGTCATAGAACTCCGGTTCATGAAGGTCGAAGGAAAGGTTCGTCATGGTCAGCGGATTTACTCGTCAGGGTTGTAGAGGTTTTGGTTGAGGATTTTGGTCATCGTGAACATGTGCACGCGATCCTGTTTGAAGACGGCCCGCATAAGGTCATCGCAACGGATCTGGCGTCGATCTGCTGGGTCTTGCAGATCATTTTCTCGGATATACTGCCACACCTTCTTCACTGTTTGGGGCCGAGAAAGCTGGAGGGTATTAGTCCATCGTAGAGTGAGGGATGAATGAAGGTGTACTGACAGAAAGTTCACCACCGAGAAGTGCAGACAGCGTAGGTGAGAGATTGAGCGGTTTCTGAAGGTGTAGCGCGTTAAACTTGATAACCCTATAGCTAGATGTACCAACAGTCGACTTACGTGAAAACCCCCGGTTCTTGTCACCTCTTTTTTGGTTTCCGAATCGCGCTCGTCTAGATCGGAATCGTCCTCCGCCTTAACCTTCTTTGATGTCTTTGATTTCGCGGCCGGCTTCTTTTTCTTGACCGGGGCCGCCTTCCTCGTATTTGCTCCTCTGGTTGGTCGAGCGCGCAGATTCTCCTCGGCTTGTAGTTTCGCGGCGAATATGGCGTCGGCATCTACCAAATCAGATTTTCTCTTTTTCTTCGGCGGGGATTTATCGCGCGTATCCGTAGGGCCTTCCGGTTCAGCACTGCGTTTCTGGGGGGAGGTCGAGAGGGCGGGGGAAATGGGCTCCACCGTCGGAATGGGAACATGACTGTTGCTCGAGTGGCCGTTGACGGCAGGCGAAGGCTCTTTTTCTTGCTGATTCTGTTCGGCAAATATATCGAAACGTTGCATGATCAATTCTTTGATTGCAGCCTACCACATGACGAGTTAGATGGTGCGCGGAGGGCGGAAATGGCGGGATCGGGAGTCTTACCTTCTGCGGAGTGATATCGTAATCGACGGCATCTTGCAAACCACGCCGTATGCGTTTCTCGGAGATAGTATTCAGATCACTGGACGCGAGAATGGAATCGATTATCTTGATGTAGGACGCCTGGACGTCCTTGGGCACTAGATCACCGGACAGGTTAGCTTGATGTCATAAACCGAGTTCACGCGACGGCAATTCGGGATCTCTCACAATCCATTTTTCCGGGCCCAGCAAGCGGGATATTGGTGTAAGCTGATGCCGGCTGGAAGACGCGAGACGTAGAAGAGATGCCGGCACAGCTGCAGGTGGTCGACAGAAGCCGAAGAAAGCGGAATTACAGGTGGCAGATGGTGCGCGGCAAAGCTGGCAGCGATGTTGCACCAGAAAGCGTTAGTGTGATTTGCTGGCGGTTGCTGGGGCTGGCGGGGTATTGGAGCAGCGAATGGAGCAGCGCTGGCCAATTGTCGGGTGTGGCCAGCTTGACGTGGACCGAGCAGAGGAGGAAAAACAAAAGAAAAGAAAAAAGAAAAGGGCGAGGTATATAAACAGGGAGGGGGAGAGCAGGTGAAACAGAGAATGAATGAATTGGCCCAGGAACAGACGTTGGGGGCGGCGGAGAAGAAAGAAACGCGGTGGTGAGCCCTGAGGCTGGGGGCGGGTAGTTAAGCTGGGCCCAAAGGTTAGTGGAGGCGCATAGCCAGACGGACGCGAGACGTAGAGATGGGAATGGGCCGCCCACCAGCACGGTGCGGGCGGGGTATAGGGATTGACGAGGGTGTAGAAGCTGGCGTGGAGCTCTGCCGGTCCCAGCAAGAGAGCGTCGAGCAGGGTTAATTGTTGCGTTGAAGCTGAGGTCGTTGAGTGAGGTTCGTGAGAGGAAGTCTGGGGAGGCTGATGCTGAGTCAGGGGTTAGTCATCAATATCTCCACGTGATCCGGTCGCTGAGTCAGCTGCATTGACCACCAGATTTGCCGCTAGTCCACACCCGGCTAGCGCGGTCTGGCACACACACATTTTGCCCTAATCGAGGCGAAGAGAACTTCGGCCATTCGAACCTCGCCGTCGCCTGGACTCCTTTTGATATCATCCCGCCCGCCCCTCTGCTGCTCTCTTCACCATGGCGCCCAGTTTCGACACGCTCTCCGAGCAAGATCTCCACGAGGAGGAACTCGATATCGACTTTTCAGGTGCGTTTCGCCGTCTCCCATGCCGCCTGTCCGGCTGGTTCCCCCGCTAACAACTCATTTTTCGCGGCTGCCCAACAGATCTCAAAGCGCAATATGAAGTCCGGCTGGAAGAGGGATTGGATGCCTTTGTCGTCATCGACGGCTTGCCCATCGTCCCCGAAGAGAACAAACCCAGACTTATCAAGTTCTTGCTGAAAAAGCTGAACACCGTTGGACGGACGAGCGACGATGCCATTTTCATGCCTATGAACGAGAATAACATGTCTGAAGGGTGCGTCGAGCCGCTGGAAATATTCGGGAGTAGGGAGGAGGACTAGAATGCTGATTTATATGTTCGGTTTAGATTCGCCTTCGTCGAATATGAATCTCCCGAACAAGCCATCGAGGCCACAAAACATCTCCACGGCACGCCTCTAGATAAAAAACACACCCTGGCTGTTAACAAGCTTACAGATATCGACCGATATGGACGTGAGGGCCGTGTTGATGAGGAGTACAAACCACCCACCATTGAACCATTCAAAGAGAAGGACCACCTGCGATCGTGGTTGGGCGATGCCAGCGCGCGCGACCAGTTTGCCATGTACCGGGGAGATAAAGTGGGAGTGTTCTGGAATATGAAGAAGGACCCGCCTGAGAACATCGTAGACCGGGATCACTGGACGCAGCTTTTTGTCCAATGGTCTCCTCAAGGAACTTACCTCGCCTCCGTCCACCCCCAGGGCGTACAGCTTTGGGGTGGCCCACAATTCAGCAAGCAAAAGCAATTTCCCCATCCCTTTGTCCAACTTATCGAATTCTCGCCCGGCGAAAGCTACCTGACCACCTGGTCTTCCCGCCCCATCCAACTCGAAGGCCCCAGCTCCGTCCTTTCTTACGAAGAGGAGGGCAAACACATTATCATCTGGGACATCACAACGGGCAAGCCTCTGCGGTCGTTTGCCAACCATGACATTGCTGCTCCTGCTGGTGCTGATGGGGAAATTGGCAAGAAGAAGGTACAATGGCCCGCGTTCAAGTGGTCTGCGGATGAGAAATACGTTGCCCGGATGCTCCAAGGCCAATCTATCTCTGTCTACGAGCTGCCCCGCATGAACCTCCTCGACAAGACCTCTATCAAAATCGAAGGCGTCACAGATTTCGAGTGGGCCCCCGCTACCCCCCAACGCGACGGAACCAAACAGTACGAACAGCTCTTTGCCTTCTGGACGCCTGAAATCGGCAGCAACCCAGCCAAGGTCGGTCTGATGAGCATCCCATCCAAGGAAATCGTCCGGACGAGAAATCTTTTCAACGTCTCCGATGTCAAGCTCCACTGGCAATCGCTAGGCGCCTATGTCTGCGTCAAGGTTGACCGCCACTCCAAGTCCAAGAAGTCCCTCGCCACAAACCTCGAAATCTTCCGTGTCAAGGAGAAGGGCGTCCCAGTTGAGGTGGTTGACTCCATCAAGGACCCCGTCATCAACTTTGCCTGGGAGCCCAAGGGCGACCGCTTCGTTCTCATTACGACCGGCGAAGCCACCGGTGGCGCCGGCGTTGCCCCCAAGACCGCCGTCTCCTTCTTCTGCCCGGAGAAGGTCAAGGGTCCTGGCGTTGGCAACTTCAAGCTCGTCCGCACGATCGACAAGAAGACCAGCAACGGCATCTACTGGTCGCCCAAGGGCCGATTCGTAGTCGTCGCAACTGTCCACTCGCAGCAAAATTTCGACCTGGACTTTTGGGATATGGATTACGAGGGCGAAAAGCAAGAAAACGAAAAGGACCTCTCCGCCAACCTGCAGCTCATGAAGTCGGCCGACCATTACGGCGTCACCGACATCGACTGGGACCCCACCGGCCGCTACGTCGTCAGCAGCGCCAGCTCCTGGACCCACTCGGTATGTATTCTTTAAATCCCCATGCAAAGATCTGCACAATTACTAACAACCAATACAGATGGAAAACGGCTTCAACATCCACACCTTCTCCGGCACCACGCTGGCCGAACACCCAACCGAAAAATTCAAGCAGTTCCTCTGGCGCCCACGCCCACCCACCTTCCTCTCCAAGGAGGAGCAGAAACAAGTCCGCAAGAACCTGCGCGAGTACTCGCGCGAGTTCGAAGAGGAGGACAAATATGCCGTCGACATCGCCAACACCGCTATCGTCGAGATGCGCAAGCGTGTTCTTAACGAGTGGACCGCCTGGATGCGCCGGGAGAAGGAGCTGCTCGATGAGGAGATTGAGGTGCTGGGATTGGAACGGGAGGAGGACGTGGCTGCCGCTGCTAAGAATGAGGCAGAGGAGCAGGGAACGGTGGTTGAGGAGATTGTGGAGGAGATTATCGAGGAGACAGAAGAGATTGTTTCGTGATTTTGGCCTTTTCTCTCTTTTTTTTAAACGATCTTGTGGTTAATTGAAGAAAATGTGCTCTTTATTCTTCTTTTAATGCGTTATGGTTCTCCTTTTCTTTTTTTAAGCTGGGTCTCTTTTTTCTCACGTTTACTTAAACTATTTAACTGACATGCCCCTGTACGGTTTTCCAAAATGGCAGATTTTTCCAATCGTCCGGTTTACATTTTCGGGCGGTTTCATTTGTTCATTCACCTGTTGCCGTTTATAGATGGATGTCACGGATCGAATAGATGAATTACATTAGGTAGGTGATTCCTACAACTTTCACCTTTCACCATTCATCCCGGGCCCGGTCCATTTCACTTGTACTGACTGATATTGTCTAGGTTAAGGTTTCATAGAGTTGGATAAAGTTCATCCGGTTACTAAAAATCTACCTGCCAATATCCACGGCAAGCTGGCTTCGACCAGCCTATACTGTGTTCGTTGCTTCCGCCCCGTCTATCCTTTTTTTCTCCTATAGAGCGCGGAGTTGTCAACATTTGTCCAGCCTGTTCTTGTCCGCAGTCTCTGAGCTTCAGATATGGATCTAGCTGAGCATCGTCATCATCATGGATATACCCTCCCAAACACCCTTACCATACGTAAGTCCCCCGTACTCAAGCTCACCATATGCATGTTCAACTATGTTCCTCTAACAATCAAACGGATACCGGACAACCCCTTTTGCGCCATGTCGGATACCATCCACCAGCTTTCCCGAGCAGAGGACGCTGCACCCTGCGAAGATTAGATGATGTAACAGGAGAAATGACAATCGAAGCCTGTTTATCTCCACAGGACGGACCCATTTCGTGCTACCTATCAACCAACGGAATCCGTTTCCGTATCCCATCCAGACAGAGCCGGTATCTGATAGCGGTGGTATATTATACTGGGACATCAGCAGGCAATCCGTGACATCCTAGCTTCCAAAGGGCTGGCTTGCGGGGCATTGTCATATTCTTCTGGCTGGAGAATGTTGCCAAAGTGTGGTATCCTGCTGGTGATATTGACATACCCAGTAAATTCCTCTGCATCATCTTCTACGATCTATCTTGCTAATCGGGCGACTTTAAAGGAGCACGGGATGACGTCATGCAGTTCCTTGTCTAACATGGCTGCTACTGTACCCGTGCCTATCTATGCGACGACTGAGGAAGATCTCCTCCGTCTAATGACAACCGGTCTTGGCTCTTCATGGCGAATGTTGGGTTTGTTAAAAGAGGAAAAGACCACGCCAATGGGTATTGTATTTCCGCGTCCGATCCGATGGCATCGCATTCCATGATTGCTCCTCATTGGAAAAAAGCCCAGATGCATGGGATTATCACCACCCATCGTCCTGACACGCACGAAATACCCCGGTTCTTTGATCGAATTCATGCTTGGTACCCTACCCTCGGTGCATATACATACTATTCCTTTTCTTCCTAGCTGGGTCTCAGCCAGTTCCACCGCGGAGCATCTGAATGTCAACGACAAGGTATCCTTCTTCTATTACCTGACTGTTTCTGAATTCTTGGAAGGGCTCTGCCTTGCCCCATGCATCCAGCCTGGGCCCTGGGCGGCATTTCCCCAATAGCTGGCTTGGCAAAGCTTGTTTTGTGAGATGTAGTTAGTTAAGCCAGTTATCTCGCCAAGCTTCTATATACTTTCCGCAGCAACCGGGACACCCTGCTCACTCAAGGCGTAAGTCCTTGAGTCCTTGAGTCCTGTCATATTCCGCTCCATCTCTAACAAGCAAACAGATATTCGAAGTCACCTACCTACCTAGCTATGTCGGACGATACCAATGGGGGGATGACAATTGAAACCTATCTTAGCCGGGCCGATCCATATCGTGCTACGAGCCACCCAAATCCCTTTCCCTACCCCTTCCAGACGGAAGCGCTACCCGACAGCGGCGGCATTTTGGGTCATCAGCAGGAAATCCGTGGCATCCTTGCCTTCAAAGGATTTCCTGCATATCCTCATATTCGTCTAGAGAAAGTCAAAAAATTGGGTTATCCCGCTGGTAACATAGCCACGAACTTCCTCCGCATCATCTTCTACGATCCATCCTCCCAATCGGCCGACTTTAAGGGAGCACGTGATGACATCAAGCGGTTCCTTATCCAGCATGGCTTCCATGATGTTCATGTCGAGATTGTGAATTTGTCCCTCTGCTTCCAGCCGTCCATCTTCCCCATCCCTCCCAGCCACGAGGCCGTGCCCATCTATGAGAAGGCCGAGGAAGAACTCCTCCATCTGCTGACAACTAGTCTTGGTTCTTCGTGGCGGATGTTAGGTCTATTCCTGGTTGGCCGAACAGAAGAAAAGGCGGCTCCAACGGTTGTTGTATTTGTGCCTCCGGTGGCATTCCATGATTGGTCCTTATTGGAAGCCAAGATGCATGGAATTATCGCCGCTCATTGTCCCGACACAGCCCAAAACAACCTGGTTATCGAATTTATGCCTGGTACGATCGGTGCATATACTAGCTGGCCCTCGGAAGACACCGCAGAATCGTCGGGGGTTGGGAAGGGGCGAAATGGCGTGTCACAGCTTCCTGTTGTGACAGACGACCAGAGGGTTGGGATGGGCTTCTCGATCGAAATTCGGGGAGATATGGGGGCCGGGACAGCCGGCGGATTTGTCACACTGACTCAAGACGGGACCACCCGCACTGGCATCCTCACAAGTTATCAATTCGTGCGGCCCGCTACACCATCAGAGGCAGCGGCAAGAGCGGACGCCCATGGCTCTTCGCCAGCCAACGTCGACGGGGTCGCGATTGAGTTTTTCGCGCCCCAGGACGTCGATCGCACCAAGGAGGCCCTTGATGGGGCACTAACTCTCGACGAAGCAAAGTTGGAGGATTTTCGAGTCAGAAGAAAGAACCAAAGGGAAATGAGAGGCACTCACAACCCAAATGTGAGAAAGGCAATGAGAAAGGCGAGACGCTCCTGCGCGGTAGCCACGCGAACCACATCATTTCTTGAGCAAATGCCACTTCCCCTCGGGAGAGTTGTGGCCTCGTCTGGCAAACTGTTGTACGAGGACAAGATCCATGATTGGGCGTTTGTTGAATTCGCAAATACCTCCCTGAAAGATACATTCCAGAGCAATCACCTGTCCGAGCTGCCGTTAGGTCACCGCCCCCTAGATTATGGTCTTCAGATCCCCGAAACGATCTCTGACGAACTCTCTTTTACCTCCTTCGGCACACTGACCAAAGGTGACTTCTATGCAAAACGCGGACGGTCAACAGGTCTTACTGGCGGACAAAGCAACGGTGTGTTGGTCAACTGCAACTGGCAAGAAAGGGACTGGCTGCGATATGACGAGAACGGCAAACAGGTGAAAGCGGAGGCAGGCCACACCAAAGAACATGTCATCTTCACGAAGAACACTTTATCCAAGAGTGTCGCTCAGAAATCGTTCGCTGAACCTGGGGATTCAGGGTCTTTTATCGTTTCAGCCAACAGCGAGGTATGTGGACTCCTCTACGGGGAATTGACTTCATTTACCGGCCCCCCGGAGGACGGATATCCCTATATAGGTGCCGGCCTTGCCATGTGTATGTCCGATGTACTGCGGTCGATTGAACTTCGCACAGCCCCGAGGGACGCCAATGGGACTCAGACAGGGCCTGGGGCAGTGCTTGGGTTGGCTAATTTTGAATCGTGGGATTCTGAGATGGAAAGCCCCATGGAAGTGACTGGGGAGGGGAAAGAGCAGATTTATCAGGAGAAGAAGAAGAGGATGGAGGTTAGAATGAAGCAGAAGGAGGACCAGGAGCAAAATCAGCAGGACGAGGATGAGGAGACTACCGACGGCGAGCGCTCGGGGGAGGACGGGGAGCCTACCAGGCGAAATAACAGACCAACCGACATCGATCTGGGGTTGTGGAATTGAAACCAAGGACAACTTTGGCTGGTAATTTGGACTGCATTGGGTAATTAGTTATTGAAGCCTTTTGTACCCGTGGGAGTGAAGCGAATTTTCCTTCTTTTGACTTTTTCTGTTTTCCCTTCCCATTCCTTTGCCATCCTACTCTCTTTTCTGGAGTCTCTCTATTTGTATGTACAAGTAATACATTTCTTCTTCCCCCCCTGCCCCCTTTCCCCTTTCCCTCCCGCATGTTCGACACGTAAATGGAGTAGGATTATCCTATCCTACTGGTAATAATGTATCCACGGCAGCACGACACGAGGTGATACCTGTGTATTTTTAGTAGCATTCAGGATCCACGGGGGAGGGAATTGTGAGATAGGTAGGGAGGGGTTGGTTGTTGAGAGCTGCATGTTGCATAAATAAGGTTTAAGGTACAGCTGTGGCGGTTCCTGAGTTACTTAGCCAATGATAGCTACATTGAATTTCAATTGCGACGGGAGAGATAAGTGGGGTGTGTTCTATTTTCGAATCGTCCATTCTCTTCATTGCTTCTGCCTTCTAACTAACTAGACTAACTACCTCGCAATCGATAGTTCGTATAATGGTATCATGAATCATGCGGCAAACGCCCCTGGTCTAACAGCCAGAAGTCTACAGATGCTCCCCGAACCAAGTGACGGCCTGGACGAACGCCTGCTCCTTGGCGAACTTGATAGACTTGTTGGTGAGGTCGCCGCGGACGGCGAAGCCGTGCTCGACGCCGCTGAACAGGTTGATCTGGTAGGGGAGGCCGGATTTGGCGAGGATTTCCTCGGATTGGTGGCGCAGGTTGGCGGGGAAGATGGTGTCGGTTTCTGGGAGATTGTTAGATGTGTATATTGAGGGGTTGAGGGGTTGAGGGGTTGAGGGGTGACGTGACATACCGGCTGCGGAGATGGCGTAGGGACCGGTGATGGCGGAGAGCTCCTCGGGGGAGACGAAGGAGGGGTGGGCAACATAGCCGACATCAATGTTGCCATCTTTCAGGAAGCGGGTGACATACTGTGACAGCATTCATGTTAGCGTGATTGGTGAGGGGGGGAAAGAAACAAAGGAAGAATTGACGCACCTTTGCACCAAAGCAGTATCCAGCCGCACCAATCCTCTTGATCCCCAGAGTCTCACGCACATACTTGATGGTGGCAAGGGTGACGGGGTCGACGGTCTCGGGGGTGTGGTCCTTGAGCCAGGCCATGATGTCGACCTGGCCGGAGGCGAACTGGTTGAGGGTGAGGGCCTTGCCGTGGAAGAGGTCAGGGATGACGACCAGATAGCCGCGGGCAGCATAGTCGTCGGCGACGAACTGGGCGTTGGGGTAGATGCCCATCACGTCGGTGAGGATGATGATGGCCTTGTCGGGGTTGGCATTGCTGGGATAGGCGAAGTAGGCGTCGGCTGGCGGGGATGGTTAGCAATTGGCTTCTGTATAGGCCAGCAGAGGAGGGGGAGCGCATACTGTCGCCAATCTTCTTGATCTCGCCGGTGGCAGTGCCTTCGTGCTTGAAGCCGCGGGTGCAGCAGGCAGCGGGGGGGTTGGAGGCCATTGTGGGTGGGATGAACGAGAAAATGAGAGATGAGAATGAGAGTGGGAGAGGAATAGATCAAGATGGAGAGAGAATGTGTTCCTCTCTAAATATATCCCCCGCTGCGGACAATATTTGCTTCCTAGGCCCAAGGCAGTGAAGGCACGCAATGCGGGGCAGCGCAGGTACCGACTGTGCGTGGCCTGTGGGCGACTGGCGGCATTCCCCCGCCACGCGCCCATAGTCCGCACATAGCAGGTACTTGTATCTCCCCCCCTTTTCCCCCTTAGCTTGGTGACATCAACTATGTATTCTCTCCACGTCTTCACAAGGATTCGATTCTATCGTTGACAAATGTCCCCGATTGCCTATGTCCGCGGTTAACTCCGCACTCCAATATTCAACCAGCCAGCCGCTCATGTAAAAGTCTCCGGCCGTCGGTTAAAAAGCAGCCAACACCCCCCGAGCAGAGCTGGCGATTCTGTCTGCTTGGGATACACGGGACAACCATGCCGCTTCGATTCGGAGGATAATGACTAATGTCCAGATGGATCAATCCCAATTACATCACTGTGGCATCGTGCCAGTGGCGAGAATATGAGATGGGATGCTATCAGAAATACAAGCCGGGCGATGGTCTGCTAGATATAAAACCCCTGACCATTCCCCCTTACCATGGATATCTATCTCTCCATCTGAATCAAGTCCTCTCTCTTGTCCACCGCCCGAACCCACATCTCCATCTCCATGGCCCCCAAATTCCTCATCACAGGCGCAACCAGCGGCCTGGGCGCCTCTGTGCTGGCCACCCTCTACAAGACCGTCTCCAACCCGGCCGACATCATAGCCGCCTCGTCGCGCACAGAGGCCGCCGCAAAGCTCCAGCAGGACTACCCGGGCACGGAATTCCGGGTGTTTGACTACGACGATGCGCAGGCGCTGGTGAAAGCACTAGAGGGCGTGGACCGCCTGTTTTTTGTGTCGACGCCCGTTGTCGGTGTGGATCGGAGGGCCAGACAGCATCTGAATGTCATTGAGGCGGCCAAACAGGCGCAGGTTGGCCATGTACGTTTTTGTTTTTGTTTTCTGGCTGGCGCGGAGTGGTGCTGATAGGCATCCATAACCAGGTATATTATTCCAGCCTGGCGTTTGGCGGCTACGGCTCGGACTCGAAAGCGGTGGTGCAGATTTCGCATCTGATGACAGAGGAGAAGCTCAAAAGGTGCGGTAATCTTATCATAATTAAATATTTAAATGGCATTCACACTCACACTCACACTCACACCCAGCGCCGGAATCCCCTACACCTCCATCCGCGAGGGCATCTACGCAGACGCCTTCCCCGTCTTCGCCGCCTGGTACCCGGACACCACAACCATCTACCTCCCCGGCACCGCCGACGGCGCCATCGCCTGGACCTCGCGCGCGGAGCTCGGCGAGGCAAACGCCCTCCTCATGCTGCGCGACCCATCCACGCTGCACTTCAAGGACAACATCGCCCTGCTCACGGGCCCCGCCGCGTACTCGTTTGACGACCTCGTCGCGACGCTCTCGACGGCTACGGGCGCGCAGGTCAGGCTCGAGCGGATCCCGCGCAC
The DNA here is from genome assembly GCA_032988165.1 of Emmonsiellopsis sp. PD_33. Taxonomy (NCBI): domain Eukaryota; kingdom Fungi; phylum Ascomycota; class Eurotiomycetes; order Onygenales; family Ajellomycetaceae; genus Emmonsiellopsis; species Emmonsiellopsis sp. PD_33. The sequence continues at coordinate 1,299 of JANTQF010000151.1, read as the reverse complement.
CCAATATGCGCGCACGGTGGCGGCGGAGGATGCGCGGGTCGGGCATGGGGGCAAGTCGGAGGGGTTCTTTGAGGTGTGGGCGAGCCTGTTGGATGCGGTTGGGCAGGGGGAGGCGGCGGTGGTTGACCCGTTGATGGCGGAGGTGCTGGGGAGGAGGCCGCGGGACGGGATGGAGGTGATTGCGCAGTTGGTGAGCGAGGGGCGGGAGAAGGGGGGTTATACGTGGCATCAGAACTATGATGCTGCACGGCAGTGATCTGAATACTAGTATTTCACTATCAGAGGCTGCGGGAGGCGGCGGTATGACGTATATAATCCAGGGTTGACTTGGCTGTTTGGCGGAGGATGAAAGAAAATAAAAATGAACATAAAAAGCAATACAGAAACACCGAAATATAAAATATATAGCAAATAAAATATAGAATGTAGTTGGATGTATTAGTTATTGTCCTGTATATCCAAAGGGCAGACAGAACAGAAACAGCAGAGGGAAGATCGGGCTATTATGTATCTATCTCATTGTCCTCGCATTCTCATTGAATGTTATTGAATATTTATTATACTCGACTCCCTTTTTCTCTTTGTTTGATTTCTGGATTGTTTCGATTTGTTTGTCTGATATCCATCTCTTGGCCGTCCCAATATTTATTTATCTGTCTATTTATTTAAATACTTTGCCTCCAGAACATCCATCTATCTCTTGTTGGTATACAAATATCCTGCTGTTGTTGCTGGCTGCTCCTCGTTTTTCTCTTTGTCTGCCCCTCTTGTTCTGCCAGACTCAACCTCGCCAACCTCAACCTCATCCATCTCAACAACCCTCTCCCGCAAATATCCTCTGCCCAGCCCTCGACCCGTACGTGGGCGCGCGAGGTTCGTTGTCCTCTCTCCCCATTGTCCATCCTGTCCTCTACTTGGGTTACATACTACGTGCTGGCTCGTCTAACCTCGCCTGGTGCACAGCTACATACAGCTCCCCTCCGCATTGTCGCCCATCATCCATCATCCCGCTGTCTGTCTCCCCAGAGTGCTGCCCGCCGCTCTCTGGCCCCGAGACGCGCCCCTATCCGCGAGCCCCAGGGCATGTACGCTCTCAAACAGGACCGCCCACAGCCCGTTCCGCCGCCGCCACCGCTCGCCATGGACCATCTGCCGCACGCCTACTCCGCCAACCCGCCCGCGCTGCCCGCCATGCCCGACTTCCCGCCCTCCACCTCCACCGTCCACGAGGGCCGCATCTACAGCCTGGATGTCCAGCAGCAGCCCGTCCGCGCCCGCATGTGCGGCTTTGGTGACAAG